>CAJDYZ010011926.1:95611-110068 GCA_903986555.1 Heterotrigona itama
TAGTACCGGCCGGGATAATCTCAGATAGCGGCGAGAGATTAGCGCGCCACGCCGCAAAGGCTATCTCATTCTCGCAGGATTATCAGAAATAAATCATATTTTCCTATAAAGCGAGCGCACCACGCACAGCCGAGATAAGATGGCCAGGCCGGTTAGAGGTGCACAAACCAACATCGATACTGAGTGTGTACACACGGCGCAGGTAACGCGTGTTTGTTGCCCGTGTGCGCGAGGCATCGAGCGATATCGCTGCTGCGTTTGCTCGCGCGACGCTTATCCTGCGTGGTGCCTCTTTCGCGCGCTATCGTTCGCCCGTAAATCTATAAACGGTAAATCCTAGCAGCGTGATTTCCGAAGGAAAAGCAATCGCGCGGCCACGACTTGCGAATAACCACCTGCGCACGATGCTCGCGCTTACGGAACCAGCTTAGGGCCACGGGGATCGATTTTTTGTTTGAACAAGCTGCAATCGATACCTCCAAGACTCTTAGATCTCCTGTTTCTAAAAAAACACGCCACTCGTCCGTCCACTCGGCAAATCTTACGGAATCTATATCTCAGTTCTCAGTCTTTCATTCCTTTGAAAATACTGGCGAGACCTTGTTGTTTCAATGATCTTTATTACACAATCGACACATCTTGGCAAATTACGACTACGATCTTGAATGATCTACTTTGTTTGTCAATTTGAATGAGAAAACATGCGTGTAATAGTACAACGATACTTTCTGTTTCTATTTGTTCAAAAGCGATTTTTATCTTGATTTTCAAAAAAAAAAAAGAAAAAAAGAATGATTTGCTTGTTCCAAGAATTATTTCATCTTCGTTTTCACAACGGTTGTGACTCGATCTAGGAATTAGATTTGCCAGATATCAAAGACATTCGTACAGAAGAGAATAGCTACAAACGAATGCCGCCGTAGAGCTATCCGCATTTATCTAAATCTGCATTTGATTGATTTTCCACCTGCAATTAACTACTCCTTATCTACGATACGATTAAGCTACTTGCAACCTCCCACCCTCCCCTCACCTGTAATAGTAATTCACGTTATCGTAATCACTCACCCTAATGCTCAGATTCTAAATGAAACTTCGTCCGACCAAGGCAAGTCCAATTTAATTAACAAAGACAATAGCCAAATGAATCGAAGTGTCCCAACCTTCGTCACCACTAACCCACCCTTTCGATCCTCCAAACGAGACATCAAGCATCCCACCCCTAAGGAGAGGAAACCCTCTCCTGCCCATCACCTGGCAATTATCGCGTAAACCGTTTAAGCCGATATTCCTACACGCTAGCAGCTTGATATTATTGCGTTAGCTGTTTGCCCGATTAGCGGCATTAGTATAGGTAGTCGTCTAATGCCCGTTCATCCCCTCTCACCTGTTGAACCGTCGTTCTTGTACGCGCCCTTTACGCACCTGCACGCACCCACGCATGCATCCACTCGACTCCACGTAGTGGAAACAAGCGTTCGACGGTGGAGCGTGTGCGCGTGTACATGTGTTTCGCCAACACAGAACCAATCGCAGGGACTCGGTGTCCCGATCGGTGCACGCACCGGCCAGAAATGCGTGCACGCACACGCGCGGACAGTCAGCTCAGGTGGTGGCGCGGATTCAAGGGCGTGAACGGCGCGGTGCAGGGATAATGGGCAGGTAATAGATAGCATGATGACAGGCGACAACAGGGGATGAATGTCAGGGGTTGAGACGCGAATCCGCGAAACGCAGAAACGATCGGGGAGCGATTACGTTTCACGCGGTACAGCGTAGAATGCAATTTTACGTTCTTCTGTTTTTGATCTTTCTTCTTTCTCTTTTGGCAGTTCTGTTTTACAACGTAGCACTAATTGATCTGTCTTGGCGCACGATTTAGGATCGATCTCGATAGATATTTTTGTATGGATAGAGAACAAGTTTGAAGTGGTCGAACGTCTGTTCTGCGTTTGATTTTAATTTTAACATCCACCGAAATGAGAAAGTTTCCTTTTCGGTATATAGAAGAGCAGATTTTTGTCTATTATCGATTTCAGGCGGATGAAGGGCTGTCTGACTCGACTAAAATAAACACGATTTCCCGTTCTACGTTTAATTATAATTTTACCGAGTAAAAAATCTTTCTTTCCCCCTTTTTCTTTTTAACTTTGTTCTCTGGTATACGGGGTGTTTTAATACAAATTTTAGTTACTGAATTTCGACGATTGATTCCAGTGGATCGAATGTAAATTCACGTGCTTGCAATCGACGATAATTGCACGTTTTGTAAGCGTTCATTGGGGATGACAGATAATGGGAGTATCGAAGCTCGTGTGTCATTAGATATTGTGTCATTAGATTAGAAACAGAAATTTCAATTTGACCGGTTTGAACGGTGACGTAACTGCGATTTGAGACCGCACGATATAATTCTAATTCGGTTTGATGTCCATTGAAAACAATGTCCAATCTACATCGAGAGTCATCATACTCATAGAGTCATCCGCGCATCGACTCGCTGCCTTGCAATTTCTCAAATCGACGAAATCGATTTTAGCAGGTAATTTTCTTCCTTCTCTCTGTCGATCAGTCGCTAATTCAAGATTGGAAAAGGCGAATCGATAAAATTGCGGCGTCGATTGCGAAAGAACCTCTTACCGTCAGCTTCCACAGGGACCTGCGGGTTCTCCTGAAGATTCTCGTTGTTGTTCGCCTCCGGTGACAACGCTTGTTGATGCACCAACGAGGACGCCGACTGTTTCGGCTTGACAACACGAAAAGCGGACGCCTCGGCGACACCCCTGCGTGAAAAGTCCAGAGGACCCACCCCTACAGGCGAGTGTTGCTGCTGCACTTCCATCATCGTGCTCCGAATGTTCGATCACTATCTCCTTTACAATAATCCTCTCTTCACTGCACACGACATTCACCCCTCGAGGAGCGGGGTTGCACCACCACCCGGGGCCTCAGCGAACCATGCACCCTTATTTATTACAGGAACGAACAATAATGCACGCTGCTCCGTGTAGACTGGCCGAATAAACCTTCTCACCGGCACTGTTCCTCTTCAACGATCTCCGGAAATCATCCCTTTCCATGAAGGCTCGAGCTCTCGACAACCAGCTGGGGGAAGAAAGCCTTTCGCCCTGTCACTTCAACGACGTCGACTCTTCGATCGAACTGGTGAACAAATGACGTTCGACGGGCGTCGAAGACGATTGCTTGCTCGATGATGTTGGTCGGACAACAACGATCAACACGTATCAAATGGAACGATCTTCCGGCTGTCGAGGACACTGATTTCCGTGCGGCCCATCGGCCGGACAGGTCAGGAACGGCCGAGCACCAGCACCCGGGGATGTGAGAGACGTTATAGCGGCTGCCTCGACGCCGACTGCTGTTAACGGGTCTGATAGCGGAGGAACTCCCATGCGATGACGGACGAAAGTCGCGAGTCAGACTGCGAGAAAGAGAGGGGAGAAAACGCACACGAGCTTGGATCATCCACTGACGATACATCCAAGAGAGACGGAGAGACACTACGAGCTGGAACACCCACACAGATGTTGGATGCACGCCGGGATTTTCGATGGAGACTCCGCCTCCGAGGCACGCCTTCTTCTTCCCTACTCCACCCCTACGAAACCACTCACCATGGCCCTGATCACGCACACTGACGCAAGTCTTTGGATACCACGAGCAAATACACACAGGCGAAACGACGACGATTCCCCAGAGCCGATGCCACCGCACACGCTACCCAACATCACCAACACACGTCGTCTCCTCCGACTCTGTATGTATGTGTGTGTATAGGGCTCACGTAGGAGCACCACACCGGTGGATATGTTTATTCGTTTCCCAGACGATCGTGTGGGTGATGCTGCGCCGCGTGAATACACGTCCTGGTGGACCAGCACCTGCTGCTGTGTAGGTTTTAGGGAGCCAGTGGCGAATGGACACGAGACAAGGTGTGCAGCGCTGTGCTCTCACCTCCGGTTGCAGCATTATGTGCAACCACTCGGCCACCCTGATTCTACTCTTGACTCCACTGATTGATATTTGTGCGCGTTGCTCCTACATACCCGGAAGTAAACGCGCCGCTCCGTTTCCTCGACGATTTCTGCATGCCGCGTGGTAGACGCATTTGCTGAATTCTGACCAGGCTTGCACACGCCAACGACGACGAAGTAATGGCAGAAAGTTGTTGCGAATAGATCTACTACTCCGATTTGTCAATTGTATCTTTCGGAGTATTTTTTTTTTTTTTTCTTTTCACCCAGATAAACATCGTTTCTTAGTCTTCGTTTTTCACAGGTATTCAGGTATTCCTCGCAGCGATCGCGAGAACAAAGTGCTACGAAACTACGTCGCGTCGTTACATAGCATCAATCACACTGCATTAAATTTTTAGCTTTCTTTGACTCGATAAAAACGCATGAAAACACATTAAGAACCAGATTACCCGATAACTCGAGGATTTGGAGCATTTGATTTTCCTTGGAAGTGGATCGCTGCTCGTATTCGTCTGTCACTTTATTTTCCTTTTCTGATTAATATCTTTCCACGTTGTTCGAACACGTTGCAAGATCATTTATTTCTACGACACATTTTTATCGAAATTTCGCCAAGTTATGTACTATTCCGTACTGGAATCTATAACTGCCGAGTCGCATCGAACGACAACACACATCCGTCCGAGACGATCCATTATAGCTTAAGTGATTACGACGTACATCTTTTATTGCACTCTGTTCACGGAACAGATTATCCGCGGAAGAATTTTCCACGCACAATTTACTTTCCTTCTATAATTCGCGTATATCTCGTAGCCGAGTTCTCGCGAAATTCTCAACAATGAAATTTCAGAAATTCGCAGTTTTCCCACCTTCTTCGATCTTTGATTGTTTGCGATATGAAATACAAAATTAAAAAATAGAAATTCCTTTCAAGATTCCCTTCCTAAATTCCCTCTGAATCATCTTCGTAAAACTTGTTCAACGTAAAAGTTTTTCACGAGAGAGCAGAAATTTTCGAGAAACGGGGTAATAAGCTGCTCGATCGCAAAGTACAATGGAGCAGGATCGTCGAACTCGCTGCGCAATCAAACACAAGTTACACACACCTTTCTCATAATGTGTTCCAAATTCAACTATTATGCATTCGGTGAATCATCGATGCGACACGAGAAGATATCCACGCCACTGCTGAAACGTAGCAACATTTTCTTCAACTATTTACGAACTGAACCATAGCGAAAGATACGCACCGTACGACAAAAAGAAGTATCGTCAGGGGCGTAGCTAGACACCGGGGCGAGATGTTGAGCGTCGAAAGTGTGCGACAAATCGCATCAATCATACTCACTCACAATCAGTCGCATCTCGTCGCGGCTGCGTCCTTCCCCAAAGTATCAGAAAGGTGGTCCCAGGCTCGTTCTATCTTCTCGGGGGAAATTGCTTACACTCTTACCGCGAAAATAGGAAAACTCTAGAGCGAGGAGGGCCATGCTCCAATTTGGCAGCAGAGTAGAACAAGCGAGGAAGAGAAATTATGAGAGATTGTTTAGGCGACTAGAAAGATAGAAAATGTAGATCGAAGAAATCGCGAGAAATTTCTTCAACTTGGAAGAAAAACTGGATTATTCGCGTCGTTGCTCGAAAATTCGTAGATATCGGGATCGTATTAAACCGTCGAGCGGTTTTTCAAGATACTTTATCGGTTTTCTTATTCATCGGTACGCCTCGCACGCAGCTCCCATCCGAACCCTGCCTACACGGTTGTTTGTACAAGTATATACCGGACGTGATTTACAGGCTGTAAGATAACTTAATCCGTCAGCACACAAATGGACATGCACGGGCGGTGAGACGAGCGTCGAGCATGCCCGACCACACACCGTCACGTTGCACGTCGTCGTATGAATCGCGTTCGACGTATTGTCTCTGGACGTGCAGCCTTGAATCCATCAATCTGATTCGCAGTGCTACTTGTGAACTCGCTCGATGCGAATCGTGCATGCAAAATCAATTCGCAACGAGGCGAAAGTTACTCGCGTCGAATCGCGCCCGAGCCTCTTGCACAGCTGTTATCAGTTCTTCGCGTGCGCTTTTTTATTAGATATATACGTTTTGATTTCCGTCGACGCAACTCTCACTGCAAATAAAAAATTTCGAGCAATAACTTTCATTGGACGTCGAGGTAATTAAATTACACTGCGGGTGACGCATGGTTCCTCATTTGGTACGTCGAAACGTAATAAATAAATAAATAGTTCGGAGGGACGAGAGTGGAGTGAGATTGTATTTTGATGACGGGAAATCCTGAAATTTCAAACAAAGGAATTTTGAAAGCACGAGCTAGGAATTACCTCTAGCAAATGTCTAGCGTGTGTATACCTTGACAAAGTAGTTCAATGCGCCGGATACGAGGCTGGACGAGTGGCTGGCGCCACGAATTTAACACTTGATTGTCCCCCGTCGAACAATTGTTTCGCCGGTATTATAGCAGGCTCGCGCTTCTGTCTCTGCTTCCCGAGAGGCAGACGGGAGGACGTGCACACGAGGGATGACTCACTCCTCAATCGAGGAGAAAACGGTATTAGCGATTGTCTTTACCAATTGAGGGATGTGGGTGATGGTTATCGCCGCGCCGCGCCACGTCCAGAAAACGACACGTGAAAACGATACGTGTACGTACACAGTAGCGTTGAACGACATATATAATTCGAGATAATATTACCCGTTCGTATAAAATAACCACACGCTGGTTACATGTGGGCAGACGATCGAAGGATTACGTATGGAAGGGAAAAAAGAAAGAGGGAAGATAGCAGGCAGATGGACCCCTGCGGGTAGGCGAACGATCGTTTTACAGTAAGCGCTCGCTATCTGGAAACAGATACGACGTAATTGGAAAGAATTGGCCTAATTGGAACCGATTAATCCGGATCTTGACGAATCTCGCGCCGGTGGATCGGACCGCCGATCGGTGATTTCCACTCGATATATTTTCCAACCGTTTCAAAACAATCTGATCCCTTTCGATAAAGCGTAAGACTTTGTTTGTTGAACAGCGGCGGCTGCATGCATCGGAACGAACGAAATCTTCGTGCGCGACGAACAATGACGCGAGAGTCGCAACGTCTGGACGATTAAACGCTCGGAGGAAGATTACCGGGCAAGGGTAGGGCAGACAGGTGAAACGATTTTTGATTAATTGGCGCGTTGAAATCGAAAATTGCATAACGCGAACGTGATCGCAAGTGCGCCGGTGTGCTCGATACTTCGTCGAATCGTCGAACCTGTTATCTAATCTCGCGGCACGAAATGGGTTGGCGATTTAAATCCGTCAAGATCGATTGGATCCTCTCGATGTCTCGAGCGTTCTCGCAGCCACTCTGAGCGGTGTACACTCGGCCGATCAATTAAACGCTCGAGTCATTGATCACGGCAAGGCCGTTGTTCTCTTCTTCCAGACGAAAACAGTCTGACCTTTCAGCGCAGAGCTTTTGGTCGGGAAGCTCTTGTCGGTCTTTCTCCGAGAGAATATAATGCTCGTGAAACAAAGCTTCTGCCGTGTCATCGTCACGAGCATACATCATTTAATGAAAAATCATTATCTCTTCGCTGGGTTACTGGGTGACGCAAAACAATTGCTTATTACCGCCTAATCGTGGATTTGTTCGTCGGTAAGAAAATACTCCAGCTTAAGCTAGACTACATATATCGAACGATCCCGTCGAGTGTCGCTGTACTACTTCATTTTACTCTCTCTCTCTCTCTCTCTCTCTTTTGTTTGAGTTCATTTCACTTGAAATTGCCCTGATTAGACGTTTGCTACTTCATTTTTCTTTCTATTTTCCTTGATTAACTGCAGTGATTGAATATCTCGCTGCGTCGTTATCTGCTGACGTGTCACGAGAGTTGCAGCGGAAAGAATGATTTTACTGTAACTTTTGCAACACTGTTCAATGCCGTTTAGAACAGATAACCATTCTGACTGTGAGTTAGAAAAGTTAATATCAGAAAGATAGGATACACTACGTTTTCTATATAAAAGTAAATAAATCAGACGTGCCTGCGTGTTAATAAATTGCAGCGAGCTGCGTGAGATTAATGCTGGGAAATATCGTCAATCTGGATCCTCTCTCTGCACCGAGACGAAATCATAGGATCACACCAGAGGGAGATGAACGTTACGGGGTATCGAAGCGCCCTTTTGAATAGTTATCATCGAGAACGTCAGTCAGGTCAATCCTGTCTCTGTCTCCCTTCGTCCTTCACTGGCTCTCCTTTCCTCGCAGCCTGGCGTGAAACTGCTAATGAATATCAGCCCTAAATATCAGTCCGCGGGGATCCGCCACGAGGGTGGCTGGGTGTATTCGCCGGTGCATATGTCTGTATATTACATGGGATTACACAGCTCGTCGAAATTTACCGTGAACGTGTGTACGGGGCCCCGACCCTGGTCACGCTCGTTTGTCCCGCGTTAACGGGGACCCCTCTCTTTTTCACCCGCGTCCACCGCCACTGTTATTCTCCGTCTTTCACGGTAGATATTGTGCGCCATGTCGCGCCATATGCCAACTCCCATCATACGTGAGTCAAGGCGCGCCTTCGGAAACAGCCCTCTTCTATGAAAATCTAATCGAGCCACAACTTCATGGCTTGGTGCTTCCCACTGCCGCGTGATGATGACTCGGCGCGAAGCAACACGTTGGATTTTAATTGTTTTTCAATTAAACTGGCGACAAGCTTGAACGTTCCTTTACAAGTGAATATGAAAATTATTTCAACTTTCCTAATCTATCGGTGGTTTAAGAATCTTCCGAAGCTCTGCGAGGCCGCATAATTATTTGACGCGAAACAACACGTTGGATTTTAATTGTTTTTTAATTAAGCTGGCGACAAGCTTGAACGTTCCTTTACAAGTGAATAAGAAAATTATTTCAACTTCCCTAATCTATCGGTGGTTTAAGAATCTTCAGAAGCTCTGCGAAGCCGCATAATTATTCGACGCGAAACAACACGTTGGATTTTAATTGTTTTTCAATTAAACTGGCGACAAGCTTGAACGTTCCTTTACAAGTGAATATGAAAATTATTTCAACTTTCCTAATCTATCGGTGGTTTAAGAATCTTCCGAAGCTCTGCGAGGCCGCATAATTATTTGACGCGAAGCAACACGTTGGATCTTAATTGTTTTTCAATTAAGCTGGCGACACGACTCAGAGAGTTGAGCTTAAAGCTTTCTTTACTTTGCGAAGTGAATATAAAAATAATTTCAACGCTTCTGGTATGGGATAACTTAGGAATCTTCTGACGCTTTACGAAGCCGCATAATGTATCGACGCGGAGCAACACGTTGGATCTTAATTGTTTTTAAATTGAGCTGACGACTCGGTTTGCAGAACGCTTGAACGTTTCTTTACTCTGCGAAGTGAATATAAAAATAATTTTAACTTGATTCGGGGATCTTCTCGTCATTAACTCATATATATCTTGCTTTGTACGACTCTTTTACTGATAACAATTCATATTCAATCGTCCGTATGCGTCTCACAAATGATAAAGGATTAACGTTCGTTATTTGTGTCCGTCCATCGTTATCAAAGTCTTGCCGAAATGTCCGACAGGAGACAACGGCCGACAATTGGCGAAAGGGGCGTCGTTCGCTTCTAAACTTCGGTGGATTACGTCAGTGGCTCAACGAGGCAGACGAGAGAGGCATATCCGGTTGGCTTAGATTGACTTGGCGCCAAGCGCTGCGCGTACGACTGCCGGAATTAAATGATTATTGGGTTATACGCGACAGAGTCGGAACGACTTACCAACCGTACGAGAGGAGATCGACTCGTCAGCGAAACAGGCGAGAGAAAGAGAAAGAGAAAGAGAGAGAGAGAGAGAGAGAGAGAACGATCGAAGAAGAGAGTATCGCCTACGACGTTGTTCGACGGGTTGTTAGTCTGGCTCGGCAGGAGGAAAGCCAAAGTGAAAAAACCCGCATGAGTCGCTTTGTCACCTAAAGACCCACTTTGACTGTTGATACACTCGCTCGGCGGTGGAGCAATGGCCATACAAACCAATTGAACGCCAGCCGACCCCCGGCCGAGGCAGAAAATTAGGAAACCGGGCAAAACGATTAATTTTTATAAGCGTGCACGTCGCTGTTATTCTCTACGTTCGTGGAAAACTCGTTGCCCCGGAAAAGCTAATAATCGGCGAGAAAGTAAACGAGCTGAATTCATCAGGGAGGCGGAGGGAGGATTCACTGACGCATTTAATTGGAAATAATTTTCCAGGCGATGTCAGCTTCCCTCCGGATTCGCTTCGCGAAGCTTTCCGAGGTCGCTCGGAATCGTTCGCTCTCTTTTCTCTCAAATTTCAATGAATCAGTCCCCGTTTAGAAACAGAGAATTCTCGAAGAACGAAATTTTCGTTGCGCTACTTACCATCGGAACTGCGTGGACGACTGTAGTCTTGAAAGGAACGAAAAATCATTGGAAAATAATTACGTCACGTTTCGAATCGCGGGGTAGAAAATTGAAATGTTATGAAGACTGCAAGAGGAGTGAGGAATTAAATCTTGCAATAAGTCGTGTTTGAACGGGAGAGATACTAACGGATCCTATAACCTAAGTAGAAAAGACCAGGATCATTCGCTGTCGAATCGTTTGAGTTGACGTGAAATGCCCACGGCTGTTCTACACACAGCGTGTCTACATGTCTCCAAGTATGTATTACGGTGCATCCGTGTACACGCGTACACGTGGCAGAGCGAACCAGATCAAACGCAGTTTTACCAAACGACTGTGCCTCCCTGCCTCATCTGAATTGATAATATCGATGTCAGCATATCAAAGACTACCCCTACGCCGGATCCTCTATCTCTGACGCACGTCTTCGCCTATACGAGGAGAGAGAGAGAGAGAAAGAAAGAGAGAGGGGGGAGGGAAGCTCTGTTCTTCGTATTTAAAGTGAAAGACAACGGCGAAGAGCGGTAGAGGATTCGCTGGATTCAAATAAGATCATCGTCGTGAGGTAACGCGAACTTGTGGGAACGTAGACAGCCCGTTTGCCCGCGGGATACACACAGCCGAAAATTTCCTTTCGAACGATTTCAACCGCAAGAGCTCGCCGAGCGCTGGCAGCTTGACTCGCGGAACCTTCCCAGAAAAATATTCCTCTGTTTTGGAGAGAAGATTAATGAAGTATGTAATAATGCAAATTATCTAGCTAAAATCAACTAAAAATGGCCTTTCTACATAGGAATTTGTACAAAGATTTTGTGAATGACTATATATAAAATCGTGCATCTGTCTCAACGAGGACCATCGATTTTCACGATCTATAGTAGAAAACAATAAATTACAAATTTATCAGAGTTTTAAGGGATGAACCATCCTCGTTAAAAGCACAGTATCGTCAAGCGAAATATTTTTTTAGAAGGTGAAATTTAAAAATGTAGAAGCGAAATTGTTTGAATATATCCGTGACTATGTTCTGCGCTGGCCTAACTTCGAGGCAGCACAGCTCGTGGTATGATTTACCGTAATCGCGATGAAAAATTCACAAGATTTCAATGCGTCTGCAAGCGGCACTACTCAATGGCTGTTAGAGGGCTGTTGTTTATCCAAGTTTCCCGCGTCGGAGCCAGAAGAATCGGACGTTACAATCTCTGCCACCTAGCTGGCAGAACGCTTCCACTAAAATAACGTTATATTATCCGGCGACGGTGCCACCTGAGCCGCTAAAAGCTCAGGTCCCGACGCGGCCATAACGCAACCTGGAGATTCGAGATTTACTCCGTGCGTAAAATTGCGACTGGACCAAGTGCTTCGACCAAGATTTCGTCCATTGATATCTCCCACTTGGTATTTTACAGAACACGAAACGGTAGATCGTCAAAGAACTTTTCGTCAATTTTCGCCATTCACAACATTTCTCACTTGACTTCATCAGTATTTATCAACTGAAATATATTCTTTGTCACATTCTCAGCTACACTGCGCTATACTCTCGAAAAGAATTTACATTTTATAATAACTCGAAAAAGAGAATGTGAACAAAGTTCCATTGCAAGAGTAGCTGAAACTAACAGCCACCGCATGCAAGTTGCCCTGAACTCAGAATTGAACTTACCAAGATACACTCGAGTCACCCGCGACACAACAACAAGAATTCAATTTCTCGATGCGATGGTCGACGTTCGACAGCCGCGAAAATGGCGACGGTTAGAACGGTCGCGTCAATGAATCCGATTGATCGCAGATCAATGGGTCGTTGCCGCCGGACGATCGACTAATCTCGAGGGTCAAACGACGTCGGTCAAGTCGGACTTCCTTCGCCAGTTAACCCCGACGCTATTCTCAATCTCGACTCTGACTCATCCTCGTCATCATCGTCGTCCGTTGTTGTCGTCGACTCGGTGTTCGTGTCCCTCCGTCTCCGTCGCGCGTGTCTCCTGCAGAGCAACATCGTTCGAAAGAAGGCGCGTGTTAGACATATTGTAACATCACGACCGATGATGTAACACTATGAACACGCTCTCTGAACTGCTGCTTTTTCGTGCCAGCACGCCGAGGTGGTACTACTAACGTCTTCATCTATTCGTGAACGTAACGAGAAGATATGTCTGCTGCTTGGACAGTGGTAGACAGTGGACGATGAACGATCATTTGTAAAGATTAGGAAGCTTTATTAATGTTGGGGACGCAAGTTTCTCCTCACTGTCGATGAATAATAGCGTGGAAATCTTTTCTTCTTTTTCTCGAACAGTAAAATTTGTAAATGGGAATCTACTTTCGAATCTACTGAAGATTCTTCCAGCTATTCTCGAAAGAAAAAATCCAAAACCTATCTCCAACGAGAAGTAAAGAACTCGAGTCCTCTCGAGGTCTCCAAACATCTGAACCCGACGATCCAAAGACGAAATCCGAGTTGCGCGTCTCTCAACCGCGATATTCATAATACCCGACCGGTTAACTGGTAAAAGGTATCATCCTGGTGGTCGATATTAACTGTCTGCAATACGAAACCCTCTTTACTCCCGAGATGATACGTGGAATAGAATCAACGAACAAAGTAGTAAACGACGTTAAAGGGGGCTGAGGAACAAAGGGGAGGTGATTCGAGGCTCGCCCATGTTTGCCGAGCAATCAAGCCCAATCATTAACCCCTGGAAGCTCCGATGGATCGAACGTGGCCACACGTTATATGAATAAACTCGTACGCGACTTCAGGCCGCCGCCGCGCCACCCGCGCGCTTTCTACATTGTAGACGTCGGCGGTAGAATTGTTGCGACGGCTCGTGGACAGGAAGTCCAGCTAATCAGGGGTAGTGAGTGGCAAACAGGGGTGCGGTTATGCCCGCCGGGGCTGCCCAGTGCTGCAGTACACCAGGGATTCGAGGACGAATCGTCGCCGACGTGAGACTTTGACGAAGACGAGGACCGAGTTTCATTGCCTGACTCTGTCACGCCGTTACGATCGATTAATTTAATTATTGCCGTTGGCCACTGATTAGTCCGGAAGAAGAAGAAGAAGAAGAAGAAGAAGAAGAAAAGAAAGAAAGTGTATTCTTTCACACTTAGATGGCAAGAACGCACTCGTCGCTGATGTTCATCTTGTCATCTTCTTGAAATCCATTTTATACCTCTCTGTTTCTTCTCTGTTACTTCACTGTCTCGCTGTGTGCGTCTGAAGTTCGCGGTGTCTCTCGCAGCTTTGGTTTTAATTAAATTTTGTTGTCCCCAGTCAGAGCCGCGCCGACCTCGCCTGATAAACTCGAAGAATAAAGAAATCCTCGAGGAATATATCTCGCGAAGGCGAATCGTCGGCGTAATTTATGGAGGAGAATTGCATTTAGCAACGCCGATAATTAATTCTTCCTCTCTTTCGTGTCTTCTTTACCTTTCGTATTTTTATTCATCATTTTTTTTCGTTTTGTTACATCGGAAGAAGTAAATGGAGAACAATTGTTTCCCGAAAACGCGATAAATAATACGTAAGTCCCGCTTCCGTTGAATAAGCGGTAAAAGGCTCGAGTTATTATCTGAAGGCTTTTTTTCCCCCTTCGTGCAGCACCTTGCTGCTTCAACCCCCGAGCGAACGAAGAAAAAGTGGCGGCGTTAGAACCGCGGACGATAATAATAAGGCTGGTAATTCGCAGTTTGACGAGCCCTCGCGGAGCCCACGAGGTTTCAACTTTTTCGAGCTCTCCTTCGTCCGCGCGATGTCTCCCCAGCGTGCTCGTCAATTAAAAAGCGAGCCACCTGGACGCGAGAGAGGGTCGGAAGAAGCTCTGGCGTTTCTGGTCGCAGGGGGAAGAAAAATCGTGGCACTGATTAACGTCTGATGGGGTCCGCTTAACACAAATTAACCTCGTCCGCCGATTAAACAATTTTTCATTGTTTGCCATCGCGTGAAAAATTCGAGAGACAGAGAGAAAGAGAGGGAGAGAGAGAGAGAGAGA
>CAJDYZ010011928.1:76306-88430 GCA_903986555.1 Heterotrigona itama
ATTCGTGCGGCGATTGCAACTGTCTCGCTCATTTATTCATGGGTTTTAACATTTGTGCACAGGCTGTGCCGGGACGACAATACCATTCCCACGTGTTTCGTCGTGCATTATTCAAGCCTCTTTCCGCCAGGCATATCCACATAATTAAAATTTACTTTGAACGGGGCGAGACTTTTTCTCGCCGAGGTTGCGAGAGCTGTCCGGCGCAGAGTCGAGGCGCTGCTCGCCTACGCTTTCGTTTCTTTCGGCTGCATTAGCTCGTTAACCCGTCCTTAATTCGCGATTTCAAGCGGATCGCCGCTGGCCGGGAAGGAAACGATTATACAGCCGTCAAAGCGGGTTAGAATTCTTACATTGGCGCTGGCCAACCGGAGAAAGAACAAACGCACGAAAGCGTGGAATAAAACGAGGAATCACGAGAGCGACACACACATTCGCGGAATTTCGATGTCCGCGGAACTGGGTTGACCCCCTGGGTTAACACTTGTCTTGATTAACTTCGATCGGCTAAATATTTGTCGCATGCGCGTGTCATTCGGCGTTCGAAAATGGATGAAACGGTGTACGTCTTTCTGTGCGCTCTCGCGATAGTAGGCTGCGGAAGAAAAGAGGGAGGAATAAATAAATAAATAAATAGAAACGGAAGAGAAAGCCGCAGGAAATTAAGGACAAAGGAAAAATTCAAGTTTTCTCCTTGCTGCAGAGGAAATCACGGAATGAAAGGAAGCCGGTGGCACAATGGGGGTGAACGTGGAGAACGTTAGAGAGGAGGAGGCGTATCGCAGCGTCGAAATTCGTGTGCGGTCGCGTCCCTCCCCCCTTCTTCTTCTTCTTCTTCTTCTTCTTCTTTTTTTTAATTCTTTTTTTCATCTCCCCTTTCGGGAAAAGTCGCGGAATCTTTTAGTTCTGGCAACATCAAGGGGGAGGGGGCGGAGACAGCATTTATACGCGTAGACGGCAAGGTTCGCCCGTTCAAAGCGCAATAAGGCAAGCGAACCATGTAATCGACTATCTGGCAGTAAATCCTCTGTGGCGAATGTACACGGTCGGCCTCTGTGCTCTCGTATCGAGCCTCGGTTACCGCCGAATTCCCGACTCTGTTATAACTTCTCCCTCTGTTATGCCCGGCGATTACCAGCTGTGCTGTCATCGCGTATGCTGTCGGCTTGATTCACGTTCGAAACATTTTCCAACGCATGCGGCGAAACGTCGGGAATCATGGAAAAATCTGTCCTATACGTCTGCTCAGAGAGCTTCTTTCTTGTTGTCCGAGTCGAACGCAAGTGATGATCTTTCGATTTGTTATCATTTTCAAGCGTAAGTGAATAAATCTGCGGCAAAGATTAGTTGTTAGTAGATTTTGCACGTGATAGTTGATGACATGCAGTGGCTCGCAAAAATATTCGAAAATCGAACGATGAAGGAATCATTACGGGTGTTGTTTCGAATTTTCATTGACACTGTTATACAGTCAGAAACGACTACCACGACGTGTTTGTTGTTAAAATTTGAAATCTGAATTTCAGATTTTAATTATAACATGTTATCTTGGGAATTATCTATAAGATATTTATTGTAAACATAAATTTTATGTTACATGAATATTTAGAATACTTTTGTATTGGTTTTCCTTATACTAAATATTTTGTACTTCTGTGTATGTTCATTTTCAAAATTGTTAAAAATATGAACAACGTAATCATGATAGTTGAATGTCGTATTAATGAAATTTTTTTACTGTTTCACATAATGCAGTTTATATGTTCATGAAAGACGTCGATAGAATATCTTTTCATATTATTTTAAACAAAATTTGACTTATACTATTTAAAAAAAAAAGAGAGAAGAGTATTTTTTAATAATTGTCTACCAATTCGAAGTATGTATAAAAGACTCTTTTCGCTGAATTGTAGATTACACTTTCAATTTTTTAGAGAAGAAGAAAATTTTTTAGAAAAGAACTAATTATTTTACTATACATATATATAGTAAACATAGTATAGTATACTATACACATATATAATAAGTATAGTTTATTTTATAGTAAATATAGTATACTATATAATAAGCATAGTATACTATATAGTATAGTGAGTATAGTAATAGTATAGTATACTATATATATCGATATTTTGCATTTACGATTTTATATGCTTGATTTTGCAAACTGGCTACCAGATATTGCTTCTCCAACATTCAAATAGTGTTGAAAAACAAGGTTTTGCTGGAGTAACAACAATACCAATTGTTGCCGAACGTATTTTAACATTTGATAGTCATCTGAAACTTGATTTGCTATTGCATTCATTGGACTTCGTGTGTTTATTGCTACTACGCCTTTGATTACGAAGTCTGAAATTTGTAGAGAGATGATTCCAGAATAGAAAGCACTTAATATAGCTGGTAATTAATTAAAAATGTTATTAGTTTTTAATAATCCCGTAATAAGTTGACAGAAATATTATTTATTGTTCAAAATACGATAAACAACCAAAGAATGCTTACTTAAGTATCGTCGAAAAACATAGAAAATGTCATATCTTTTGCGAAGCGTTCGTGCATCGATAATCGAATTTTGTTGAAAATTTTAAACTGTTTGAAACTGTTTCAAGTTTCTAACCTGAGAGAATAGACATTCATTAGATTTTTTTCTACGTGAAAAATTTATTTCTGCGTACTGCCGTAATAGTTCTCATAAAGTAGAAACATTTACTCTTTCGCAATTGCTGCATTAAGGAACAACATGAACGAAAACGTGGCAAACATGACAAAATGAGCAACATGCAACTGCAGTACGTTTTCCAAATTAAAAAAACTTTGGAGTAGAATTTTTTACGCGCTGCACGTCTTGCATTAACTTTGTTAAACGACTGCTGCTATAGCCGAAGTATCGCGTTTTCCTCTGTACACGAAATTATTAATATAAATTTGGGTAAGCAAATATTTCGATAAATATCGGAGAGAAAATTAAACAATTTTCAAGCAGCTGGCTCTGGTAGCGAATTTTCTTTGCGCAGGAAAATTGTTACTATTTAAGAGCAAAATGCGTTTCCCTCGAAGGTTCGCAAGTAAATAGAAACGTTTGACATAAATACGAGCATGTAAGCAGAGACTTCATAGATTTCACTGAAATGGGCTTGACAAAGAACGAGACGATGGAAACAGTTCGAACATATTAAATTATAACTTCTCCCCCTCTTGAATTAACTGAAATAACTCATTTGAACAAATTCTAGGACTAAAATCGAACTTTCCACGTGTGAATTTACGTTTCGCTTATCGAACTACTGTTTACATTCCAGGCAGATTAAGTAATTAAAGTAAACGAACCTTTAATTTCCTTACATTTAGAAACAAAATACATACAGTTGCGAAAGTATCCGAATATTTATAGGAATAAATATAATATAATATACAATATAATAAATATAATATTTGTATCATTATGCTGTAATTACTTAATGTTATTAATACTATATTATTGTATTAGATTACATTATTTTATTTCTTAATGAATATTTGTAGAAATAAATGTACAATGTATTATGCAAAACATTTTGAAATTTTACGAATAGTATAACTTGTAAATTGCAATACCTATCATTATATGTTTGTAAGTATACATATACGATAATTTTATGTTATTTCCCCAATCTTTGAAAATGAAAATTTTCAAATCAAATTAACTTTTAATAAATACCATTGTTCAAAAAAATATTTGAGTACTTGTAGGAATATTTTTAATAACGTTAAAAGCTAACTATCGTGATTATATTCATCAAGTTTGAAAACATAATAAAAATTACAAGACATTCGTATATATCATGTACTCTTAAAAAATATTTAAACAGCCATAATTTATTTTACCAATAAACCTCAATATTCATAACTTGAGATATTCGTGCTATACTAAGTTTTTACTAAGAAACTTTTTATTATGTTTGCAATGAATATCTTTTAATTCCTGTATACAGATTGGCTCCAAATTATATAGTATAATATAATTATACTTCGTCACAGTGTTAATAAAATTTCAAAATGTTTCGTATACCGCACATAATATATGCATCAAAGTTATGCGACACACTTTGAATGAATTATTTCTGACATTTGCAAACTGATTATGTCGTTTTGTATAAGAAAAATAAATTTATTTTTGAAGGTATAATTTATTTTGTGGTTACAATCGTCAACTTCTTCGTATCCGTAGACGAGATTACCTAATATTTAACAAATTTATGAAATTTACGAAACACCTCATATCATCCATTCTTCACTTTCTCGAATTAAATTTAAATTGACATTGCGATAAATTAATGTATACTGACTCACAGAGCTACTCGAACGTTTACTATGAAAGAAATATTTTATATCCACAGGAAAAGATATTTTAAACGTGTTCGATCTCGGAGAAAAACAGTGTTAATCTAATGCAATTAATTTGTTTTCTCGAATATCAATTTGTTTGAAGAAAACTAGATTTATTTTTTTTTTTTTTTTAATGGAATCCTATAATTTCGGTGCGTATCAACATTCTCTATAAAAAAGAAGTATTTCTGTTTATCTCGAAAAATTATTAATTTCGAAAAATTTTTATTTCGATATTGCGAGTATGTAGCACAGAAGCACACAAGTGCCTGCATATTTCTCAAAAGCGTGTGATATTTTCGTTTGTAAAAAATATGGTTAGTGAAAAAATTTCAACGATATTTTATGGGAAAATATGGTAGAACAAAAATTGGCATTCCGTTTTGTGAAATAACTTCAAAGTTCAATTTAAATTTGGCAATCTTAAAGGTGCCAATCAATAAACATTCATTGATTAGTGCTTCTGCAAATAAGATGTTTTTGCGTTCCACTTGCAATTAGGAATAGTAAACATGAACCGTTGAAGGACTATGTTTGTCTCTGGACGTCTTCGATTTCTATGCAATCTTTGGCAAAAGTTATTTCAATAATTAGCATTTGCTGCCATCATTTGAAGCTATGATAATTATTATTAAACTTATCTAATTATTAATTTAAGTTTATTGAGATTATTAAATAATTTAAATCGTCAACATCAGGCATCGTTCTTAAAAGGGTTAAGGCTAAATTGAGAAAAATTTTTACATATCCTTTACATGGTCCGAAGAATGCATTTGCGATTTATATAAATGTACAATATATCAGGCATTTATTTCAATATTTTCTTATATGAGCTTAATATTTCATTCTTCTTTGCTATTCGATGTACACATAACGTAACGTAATCGTATTATTCTTTTTCTGTTTTAGGTAAGTGACAAGTGTCAAAGATTATTTGTCCTACGAACCATGCATGCATGTAAGTAACTTGCAGGTTTCTGTCAATAAAATATTTTAATCCAGTATCTCGTAAATGTTTATCATATGAAAATATACGTAATACGCAATATACATATTTTTACATCATTGTGTGTGTTACATGCAACATTTTGAAATTTCAATAACATTATTAACACTAAATCAAATGACATTAATGCCCGATCAAACGATCAGTTTACAAATTTGATTAAAAATTCTCCATTCATTGTTATTTCCTTCGTTCATTTAAATCTAATAAAAAATGGAAGTATAATTTTTTTCTTATTGTCTAAAAATTATTTTTTGATTATTGTTAATATTCATTTCGTAAGAGAGTCTTTATTTCATAACCAGTTGACCGATTACGTGGATCAAAAAAATATTGACACACGATTTTGGTGGTACCTTTATGTCAAAATCTGTTTTCATAAATAATTCACCATGTACAAAAGTAATGTGTTCAGTAACAATTTCCAGTAGTTATACAATAATAATATACAATAATAAGGAAATATAAAAATTCGAGAGTTAAAAAAATATCGACGTACTTGTAATTCCGCAATCTGCATTTAATAATGGCGGAATGTTATTAGAAATATTACAAAATATCCTTTTGTGAGTACTGAATGATATCGCGCCAACATTAGGATAAATCTTTAAATCATAAGTATTTTATATTCTTTTCAAGTATATCATATATTCTGTTCAAGTACATAGTGCAGCTATGAAAAAAAAGCTCTCATATGTCAATATTGTTTTTGATTCTGAAATTTTTATGTTACTTGTATTATTATCGTATAAGTCATTATTGAGAATTCTTGCTTTTGTTGTAAACTGTTTACGGAAACAAATTTTGTTAATGTAGCATTTGTCTTCGCAAAAATATTGCAGGAAAACTGGGTGCACTGTAAAATGCTAGTTACGTTTAACGTTAAGATTATATTGTTAAAATGTAATTTAGTAAAAAATCAGTATACAGTAAACCCATTTTTATCTACAATCCCATTGAATATTGAAAACTTATTAACAGTAGAACTCTGTTTATATGAATTTCATTTATTTGAACCGGATTTCGATCAATACTCGATTAAACTCTTACTTATTCGAGTGAATTATTTGAATCTATTTCCTATAACTGACATGCATTTCCGATCTTTATGAAATATACTTACATTAAATGTCTTCTAATTTCTATATTAAATCTTTAGCCTGAACTTAAACAATATAATCATGACAATCTGGTCTCACTGCAGTAGCAGTAAAAGGTTAAACTGTTTTAGAATAATCGTCGTAGAAAGTCCCCATAAAAAGGGAACATTGCTCTGGCAAGCGACGTATGCAAATGAATTAAATACGAAACTTCCGCGTCCGTACTTTGATGTTTATGCGTATGTACGCATGCAAGCATCGCGAAGGCGTCGCGCAGAAACGCAAATTTATTATTTCGCGGCGTAGAAAGAGATCCGGTTGTTGTTGTTACGCAGGCGAAGCTCGTTAACTCGCAATTTCGGGGGAAATTAGTTGAGTAGTTCACCCCGGGTTTTTCGTACACACGATTTTAATATATACCCCGTGCATCTCGTTTAACGTGATTCGCTCGCACGGAGTGGTAGAAATCCTTTGGCGTGGCGTAGCCACGTGGAAATCGTTGTTGTGTTCTTCGAGAGGAATATTTTTTGCCCGCGACCGGAAGTCGTGTGATTCAACCAGTCGGCGTGATTCGATCGTTAACAGGTTCGCCAGAGGCAGAGGTGATTTTATGAAATTCCTCTTTGATCCGATAACGAAGGAATTTCTTAAACGATCGTTTCATTAAGTTTATTGCACGGTGAAATTAATAACTAAATAAATTTTCTGCAAGGTGACAAAATATTTGCGCCGGTGGGTCAACCAACGATTTGCCTCTGTTAATTTTACAAAACGAAGAGAGACGGGGAGGGGGGAAACGTGCTATTATTATATACAAGTTATCACGAGAAGCATCGTGATCATTATAACAGAATATTAGCAGACAGAATTTCGTCCTACGCTCAAAGCTGTGATATTCGTACGACTTTAAGCGCGTTTCGAAAAACGTTGTTCAGAAATATTCAACACTGGATAATATATTCTTGTTTCTTGATGACACGCAGTGCAGAAATTTCGAAAATTTCGTCCTCGAAATTAACTTTAGAACATAATGAAAATTCTGTTATCAGGACAATTTCGGGACAGAACTGAATCCGAGGACTGGTGATAAAAATTGGTCGTTTTGACCATTTTAGTAATTCTTCAGTGTTAACGAGAAGAAGTGTGTAATTCTGATAAAATCGTAAATCCTCTTGTCGAGTGTCTGATTGGCACTCTGCAGTGGAAAGTTGTAATACCAGTTAGCGAATTGCCTAGTCTGGTAAAATTTCCCTAGAAGGTTGTAATTTATTCCGTCTTAACACGGACCATTAGATATTGCCAAGGCGTGTATGCACATATCCGGCGCATAAAACTTGGCATCGGAATTGATGGGGCCAATACGAGGAAGGAGCGTGGGCGGAGCGGACTAATTTATTAAATCCGGTTAGTGAACGTAACTGCGCGTGATAACACGGGCACCGGGACGTAGAATTCGCTCGTCGGTACGCGAATTCCAAGGAAGAAGAACCAAAGCCTTGTCCCGCTGAATGAATGGAAAGTTAAAAATACGGTCCCTGCGGGACAAGTAGTACAGTTTTAACATGTGAAACGTGTCTCACACGATTTATTAATTTCTCGAACACGCCGAATGTTAATAAAAATCAATGCACGTACGGAGAATCTAGTAGAATTGTTAAATACAAAAAATCTACATATGTACCTACACATGTGAAGAAAATGAGCTTATAGGAATAATTATATTGTGATATATTATAATGTTATACAGTAATGGTTCATTAATATATTATTATAGGAATATTAAAAATTTCTCGTTTTAATAAAATGTTCGTGACATTAAGAAAATTTATTTGTCGATTAAGGGATTCATATGTTCAATGTACCGTATAATACGATTGTATAATTGTATTAAATACTATAACAATTACAATATAGTGACAGTTTTAGTTAGAATAAATACATACTTTCTTCTGCGATGTAATGGAAATAATATTCTTGGAATATTTATCAACTATATTCTATATTTATTTTTTTAACTTTTCTATTTTTTGCCTCGTTTAAGAGAAAAAATATGATGGTATTTGCCATTTGTTACAATTGACAGTAAATGCATTTATTCTAACAATAAGTCGTCATCGCTTATGCATACAAATACATATGTCCGAAAGAAAATTCCATCGTCAAAGGGTTAATCTTTGAATTGCCGACCAAAATTTTGCCATTTCGATCCATGTCAGAATTATAAATATTAAAAATCATCTAGTGAAAATTATATTATATTGATTTTTTATTTATTTATAATTACAGAAAGCAGTACTCTGCGAGGATCAAAAGTGATCTAGTTTAGCGGTCTGAGAGTTAGGTTTAAGTTAGATTCAGATTAAATTACCTGGGTTTAATTAACCAACTGCATCAATACAGTATTTCAGTCGCGATTCTTTTCAATCAATTTATACCATTAAATTCTATGTTTTAGAATATTATTAAATTCTATTTCTTAGAATATTAGATCTCTATCTACAAAAGGAAATTCCAGGTATTCGATTGATATGTTTTCGTTATTATACGTTTCATTTAGTTCTATTGTGCGAAGTTGATATAAATTGACATAAATATTACGATAAACGAACATTCGATTTTTAACAGATTGAATAGAATCGGCTTGAACGGAGCATTAAATGAAATTGAAAACGCCGCGGCATGTTTTAATCAGAAGCTTTTATAATCACAGAATTAAAGACTGGCGAATACAAATCAATATTCGGCTTGGCCGATTCTTGAAAATGCAAACGCAATATGCATATTTCATTTCCCACAGAAATTGTGAAATAAGCAAACACGAAGTTCCTAATTCCACATACTGTTATTAAACCGTGGATTCTTGTGCATTCAAAGGAGAAATTTAAAATTGCAGAAACATATATATATATACAAATAAATCCAAAATGTAATACTCATTGTAGTTTTAAGTTATTGCATAATAAAACAATCGTCTGTTTGCGTGAAAAATCGGCAATCTGATTATTACGTCAGAGAGATTGACAGAACAAGCGACGAGTTAATTCGTCCCCTCCGGTTAACAGGTTGATCACCGTTCTGATATTTTTACGTTGGGTCATTAATCAAAGGAGCGCTGAATGGCGGAGAAAAAGTTAGGCTCTATTTTCTATAGAGTTATGGATACAATAGCCGTGAATATTTCATCCGCCGGTTTTTCAAGAACGTTTAATTCCGGATAATATAATGGCCGAAGGAACTGTGTTACTATCCCGGCAAGCGTGGTTTAATGCGCGATCGATTGAATCCGATTACGCGACAGGTTCTGTTGCGTGTCCGGGCAGAGAAAACTACACGGTTTCGATGACGGAATGAAAATATCGAGCGTGTGTGTTTCTAAACGAGAGCCTGATGAAGCTTGATCGACGAAATTTTTGTTCGATCGAACGGCGGAAAGATTTAAATTATAGCTGAGACAACAGTCCTGTTGTCCATGAAAATAATAGAAATAGATACGTTTGCATTTAATCTGCCCTGAGATTTATAGCTGTAGTTTCGTTTAATTGGCACAACGAAATTAGACGAAGATGTTTCTAATTAAACGAATCGCCGGGAAAGGCGTTTCTCGTTACGGGAAATTCGATTACGCAGCGAGTCGCTATGCAGATTCATTTTTGCAACGAGAACGAGATCTCATTAAGTTCCAAAGTAGTGGACATGAGCAGAAGTGCTTTCCTTTTTGTCACAACCATTGACCATTTCGTTGTGATAAAATATTTCGCTTTCTGCAGAATTGGAGTATTTTGCGATATCGATCTTACATTAATGTTCATTATCCATATTCTATTGAAATAGATTTATAGATAATGTTACTTTGGTAATTAGATATTGTAATCCGTTACAATTGTCTAAGATGTAAAATAGTGAAATTATAAAATAGTTGTGCAGATAATTGATGTCATGTAATTGATGGTGCAAATAATTCTTTATGAAAAAAGAAAGAGCGACGTTTTTTTTTTTAAACTTAATACGTGACTTTATATAATTTGTACTGATTAATTATCGACTTAAAGAACTGATTTTGAATTTCAAGTTCAAACTCAAACCTAATTTGCTTTCTCCTTTTAATTGAAATCATAATTCGTATCTCGAGCTATAAAAAAAAAGGCACATTAAGGGCAATTTTTTTACAGTGAAAGAAGAGGCAGTGTCAACATCGAAATAAAATATCAGAAATAATAAAGTAATAAAATATTAAAATATTATAAAATATTATAAAGTAAAATGTTAAAAGTAATACTAAAACATAGAATGCAAAACAATTCAATAGCTAGACGTACATCTTCTTCAAATATCCTTGTTCTCTATTTTACAATTTATTTTGCACTGTTGATTCAATCATTTTCAAAATATGTGTATATATCTACATTCTTGAATGGTTGATTCTTCTAACTCTTGAAACTCACAGACATCAGTCTTCCCCTAAAACAATCGTTCATAATTCTCTTTCCCATATGTAACGTCGTTTTTGTTCTTATATTATACTGATTATATAGAATCAGTATTATACTGATATCATAGAATCCACATTTGATTTTATTGGATCATAAGTAATCATTGGAGTTCAACGTAAATTTTAGTTACCCAGTCTTAAGATATTTATTCTTAATTTATATACATATTGCACATTTTATATAATTAATAGTCTTTATAAGTATAGAGTAAAGAAAATTAAGTATTTTAGTTAGAGTAAGATTGAATAATGGTTTTCAATTATGAGTTACTCGTTCACAACTATGATGATTGTTAATCTGAAAAGAATATATAAAGGAAATTCGAAATCTAATTTCTAATTGGAAATTGAAGATATAATTGGAAACTTTTCAATTTCAGGTACAACTTACTTTACCAAATTTTATATTTATGAACAATTTATTATTATATATTATATATATATAATAATTAATTGAATCAATTAATATAATTCAAGTTAATATTCAGACATCACAATGTTGAAGTAATTATTACTTTGTATGTTTATTATTGAATTAATTGTTTCCTTTTATACATCGAAGTACTTAGTAAAAAACATGAATTTTATTCGAAGTAGGGTACGTAATTTTTTATACAAAAATAAAAAGAGTTACATATAAGTCTATTTTTACTTTAAATATATATGTATATGTTTTTAGTTATTATTTTTGTCCTTTGCTTTATACAAGAAACCAATTATTTCATTAATTTGTAATTAATATCTCATTAATTACAAATTAATATAATAAAATTAATTAAATGACACCATTATAAACAAGCAAATGGAGTAGTAATTTTTCCAACACTGTGACGCTTTAATATTAACAATTAATTCGCTATTTATAAATTGCAGGATATATTGAATACACAATTTAGCACGTACCGTGTCACTTTTGTAACAAAGAGTGCGATCCCTTCATGTAAAAAACTAATGAAAATATATTAATCTCGAGGTATTAACCAGTTTTTACTTATCCTTTAACTAGAGATCGTAGCGTTTCCAATGGTACATCGTATGCAGATGATATCGAGAAAGCAATTCGCGATTTTTACCGGAATTGGCTCACAATGCTCGAATAAGCACTGATGCGCTCAATCGAAATGGATTTTCATTTAGTGATCCGATATTTAAAAAAAAAAA
>CAJDYZ010011930.1:36371-47481 GCA_903986555.1 Heterotrigona itama
TGTTAATTACAAAAGTTATACAGTTACAATTATATATAATTATATTATTCGATTAATCAATACAGTTATTAATACAAAATTATATATTAAAATAAGTGAAACAAATATTTACAGTCTATGTTTGTATGTTTATAAAAATATACGATTGTCGTAAACATCTTGCAATTTAATAGTACCATTTGCATAAATAACTGAAACAATCTTTTATTTTAGATATTTTGCTTCTTTGATTCTTCGAGCGTTCATTTAAAATTAGAGAATAATATATAACAAATAAAGTTAACCTTACAGAACATGCTTTGATACATTATCCTCTTATCAGTATAAATTACTCCCTGATATACAGACGTACGATCGTAATTTCAAAAATGTAAATACCCATAATCCATAATCCATGTCAAACGAAACCATAAAACGTTGCCATCGAGCCAAACATACATTGAATTCGGCGACAGCAGGTCGATCAGCTCGTCTCTCTAGCTGCTCTTTCCGCTTAAGGGGTTAACGTCTCGGAAGGGTCCTGCGGCAGAGCCGCGCGCTTTTTACCCGCGCTTTGAAGCCCACGGCTCTCGAAATCGATTTCCGGGAACCGGGCGACTTTTCAATGCAATTAGAAGCGGCCCCGCGGAGCACCGACCGTCCCGCAGCCGCGCTGTGTTTCGATTCCCTGAACGACAGTCGTAAATATCGCTTAGGCGCCAGCCGGTGTCACAAATCAGCCTTCTGTGCGCGCTCGCTCGTGGCCAACAGCGGTTGGTTGTATCGCGCAAAACCTAGGCGAAACGACGCGACGGACGCGACAGAGGAGGCCTGGCCCTCGGCTACGCGCGATGGGGGACGACGGTTCTCCGTTGGACCAGCGAAACCGAACGAACACGCAAGGACAAGGATAGAGAGAGGCCTCGAATTAATATTCGGACGGCGATTTAGATTTAGAACACGAATTTGCTGATTAGTTTCCTCGTGGTTCCAGAGGACTATGCGGTCGGAGGACTACGCTGCACCAACCGTCCTTTCATCATAAATGCTCGAGCTTCTAGGGAGGACAGGGTTTACTCTCTCTCTCTCTCTCTCTCTCTCTCTGGTGGTTTTCCTCGACTCGAGATTCGAACGGTCTAACGCGCCGGTGGCTGAACTTACCAGGGGTCAAACGCTTCAGGAAGGACATTTGTTAGCCTTCTCCCCCGCTGCGACAAGTGCGCCGGACACGTCTTAATATATGCATTCAACGACCGATGAACACGACTTTGCCACTTGTCCTCCCGCGCGTTCTCGAGAATGAATTTTCGGTTAGGCGTTCTGGTTATTTCCATGGTCATTTTCCTCCCCGTATCGAGGAGAATGAAGATTCAAAGAGGAGAGGTTTGATTAACAGCGGTTTGTTCTGTTATTTTTATGCTTTATTCCGTTTCTTCTTTTTCTTTTTTCAATAGTTTTAGTTTTTGCTTAAATGGTAGATCGGTTCAAGATACTAATATTGCAGCAAAATTACTCATAATATTAGTTGATACTTAACCAGTATCATTGGAAACGATAAATCACTTGATTTTGGAATTTTTCATTTAATTCGATCTCAATATCAACCCCCATTGCGGACAATCTGAAGCAATTAAATTCATAAATTTAATTACAAATGAAATAGTAATACAATTACTCGAGAATTTAAGCGTGTCCGTATCTTCCTATTTATTTTTCATTAAATTAAAAACGTGAAAGTCTGCGAAAATTATTTCTCGCAACGAAGGGCAAACCTGAAAATAGATTCTCCGGGACATAAGACAAAGGCGGGATGAGATGGTGGCATTAGCCACGGACAATTAAAGGGACTCATCAGTCCGCGGCGCGGAAAATAATGTCGTAAATTAAAGTGGAAGTGGACTAGGAAAGTCGAGCAGGTCAAGTTTCGAAGGGTCGAATTAGCGACATCCCGCCGGTTTCTAGCCTCGCTCTTTCTCCCTTCCCCTCTTTCGTCTTGCTCCTTCTGTTATCCTACGGGAGTAGGATCCCTGCTTGTCTCCGCGCCACGGGGGGTTCTTTTCCAGCAGGATTAAATGGAGCGCCTAGATGACCGATGCTCGTCCTCCAGCTACGATCCTCTCGCGGTGGGATTCGAGAGGGGTGGTTAGAAAACAAGATAAAACGAGGATAAAGCTCACTTAGAACGTTTTCCTCCCTTTGCAACGTGACAACGACACGGGGGTGTCCTGCGACAACTGACAGCGCGGAGCCTTTGTTAATCCACAAGTCTAATCGGTCAGATCGTACCTTTCGCTCCAATCTGCCCTCCCGATTTGTCTTTGTGTATGTGCTTCTTGAAGGTTGGACGTTACGTGAGAAAATATTGGATCATGTTGCTCCAAAGGATTTTCACTTCTTGTCCCGTTTGAACGTATTCAATTTTCATTCAACCCCCCGTTAATTTTATTCGAATACTCGCTTTCGTTTTCTTTATTCGCAATTGTTTATCAAATTTCGAATATTTTGAATATATGAATACATTTTAAGAGAATGGAATTTCAAACGAAAATTTCATTAATTCACTAAATATCGAAGCGCTATTGTACGTGTTTGTGTTATATTTTTGAAATAATTATGTACCTGTATTTTCGCAGACTAGACTTTATTGTAAAATTGATAAATCCACTGTCGGAATAGAATGTTCCATGCATTTTTTGTTGAGAGAAATAAGATGGCCTTCACTTCTTTCTGCATGCAATAAATAAATATTGATCGTCTTTTACAAACTTTACTTATTAGAAGATATTTTTCTTTTCTTAGACGTAGATTTTGAAAGGCTTCATTCCAAGTACAAAGAAAAGAAAAAAAAAAAAAGGAAAAGAAGAAAAAAATCGTGCAAACACACAACTAGCTTTTCAAGGGATTAAGGGGTGAACGTACAGTGTTGTTGGAGAACGACTGCTTAAATTGGCTGAAAACCACGGTTCACGTTTAATTAACCCGTCGATCGGGGATCCATTAGCGGCGTTCAGAGAGGCCCTTTCGATTTTCTCGAAACACGTAGGCGTCGTCCCGCTTGCGGAACCGGGAAGCCGCGTGTAATACCGCGCTTTTAAGCCCCGATTACACGCGCAGCCAGCTTCCAGTTGCTCTCTGCCGTGTAAGAGGATTACATTCCGACTTTGTTGTGGCGCTCCAAGACGTTCGTTAGTGAAATCGTCACGGCGACGATCTTCTCCTTCTTCGGCAGCCAAGCCATCGTTAGAACTACCCGGAACGTGTAACCGCTGCTCCTTGGATTCTCCAAGATCCACCTCCTCCGGGTTTTCTGCCGCTTCTAACAGACTTACTGATTTCCACTTCTTGATCGAGCGATTAAACTTTTTTTTTCTCTATGTCGTTTATATATATGTATAATTTAATAGATAATTTAATTCTAAATTTAAAGGGTTAAGCTACATAAAGATGCAATATTTCAATCGCATAATAAATGTATTAATTGTATAATTTCGAGCAATAAGGAGTGATTCTTAATACATGTCAGAATTTTGCTTTCGTTTCGCGATTATTCGTCGTCAAAAGGTTAAGATTTAAGAAAGCAGGTGAGCGATCCTCCTTTGGAGGATTAAATTGCACAGTTTAAAAAATGCGGAAAAATCATTATTTACTTGTTATCTCGGTGATGCGAGAGCGGAAGAACTCGAAGCATATTCGAGGGTGGACGAGGGTGACTCGCCGAGGGGTTGGGAAGCATCAATCTTTCATTCATCGGACGAATTCGATGTTATGAATGAAAGTCGTCCTAGTCTTTTAATATAATGTCGCGCCGCCTGTCCTCGGGCTTAACGTGCCTTCCATTTTGATCGAAGACCCATGAAATTTTGCCTCCGAAGTCGAATCATGTTACTCTGATATTGGCAGGAGATTTACAAGCTTAACTTAAGTATTGGGAATATTGGAAATTTTTTTTATCTTTGATTGGAACAGTTGCGTTCCTTTCATGTTGATTCGAATTATCTTTTTGATTAATCGTTGTATAATTATCTTTAATTAAAGGGTTTTTCAACACTTGCTACTTACTTTTGTGAAATGAGTCAAGGGAAATATTGTAATCTAATAAAATATAATAGACAAAATAGTCTATGTTGGTAGTATTGTTTAAATTTTTGTTATCGTTTTTATTCATTTAAGTTTCTCTATTTTTTTTTAGTTTATATCAATTGGAAAACAGTAGCTGCGTCAAAGATTGTTGCGCATGAGATTTCAGATTTTACGAGGATATGAAATTTATTAGACGCCTGTTTAAACGTCTTTGATATGAAAAATAGATCAAAAATTAGATTTCAGTAATATAAATTAACAGAATAGTTGGAATAATTATGAAATTATTTTACAATGGTCAAATGAAACTTCTCTTTTCAACAGAGTTATAAACTTATCATTAAACATGTAACTCATTATTGAAATGAGACATGTAATTATTGAAACATACTCATGTTTCATTTGTTTCATTCGTTTTCATACGCGAAAAACTTGTCATTAGAAATGAAGGAAAGAGTAGCTTTTATATGACCAACAGAGTTTAAAAGAATAACAAGAAGACATATTTTTACGTAACGCGGCGCGAAATGGGTCGAAGACAAATTAGATCGCACGTTCGTCGAGGCTATGCCGGCGGGATGCTTTTTCTTCACAAAACTCTGATTGCCCGGGGAATAATTTTCCGAGAAAGACATTTCGAAGGGATTTGATTTTCTGGAACCAAGGCTGGAAGCTCGTCGATCATCCGATTTCACGGAGCAGTATGAGTTTCCTGCAAACGTCCCGCCCAATTCTGTTTCTTTTTTTTCTTTGCCCCCTCTTTTCGCCGATTTTTACTCCCGTTTGTTTCTCTTTTTCCCCCTTTCTTTCTCTCTTTCTCTGCCCTCGGTTCTCCCTTCTCCCCTCGCCTTACTATTAAGCTGGATCTCCCTCGTTTCTGTGTCACGGCAGCTCTTCCTGCGGGACGTCCGACACGGCTGTCCGTGTGTTCTTTTGATTTATCGACCTTAATTAGTCGCTGGATTCTATGAAAATTGCTAATGCCCAGCACCACAGTCGCGGTTTCTTTGCTTCTACCTTGTACGCGTCGCCTGGTGGAGTTTGCCACGATCGGTTAGGATTGTTTGTCAAAAGACTTGGATCGATTAATTTTGGGCATTTCAGAGAAGATGGAATAGAGGAACTGACGGATATCTGTATTTTCTTTAATTATATTCATCTGCAGTCGAGTGCAAATTATGCAACGTCACGTTCTTTCCTGCAAATTATACAACGTTAATTCGATTGACTTTTGGATCCGTATGCATAGTTCTCCCTTTCATCTTCCTATCTCAATGAAATTTCCCAATTAATTACATACGTAGTCACTTTCTTTGCTAGTGGAATCTTCTTTTAGAAAATTAAATCTAATAATCATCTGAGATTTAAAAAATTGTTCGAATAATTACTCGATCAAACAGTTGTGTCAGGAGCATGTAGGTATATTTCTTTACAAATATAATCGGCTGTCGGTATGAAATTATTATATGTCTGAAAAAACTAGTTTAGAATTATATTTCAGACAATTTTCTCATCAAGGTCCATCGAATTAAAAAGATTCCTATTTATTTTAATTTCGAATTAACAACAAAATTAATCTTACCATTCAATTTTTACTTTAAAATTACTTTTAAAAATCCATATTTATATTTTTAATTTCACGTGTCACAGTTAATCTTCAATTCTCAAAAAGCGGATAATTTACTTTTATACGTTCGTGGGCATTTAACATATAAGTTGCACGAAGATATCTCAATGTATGTATCTTTTGAACGCGAGTGATTCCAAATTTTTAATAAATAGCGTGCTCCTGTAGGGAAAAGCAAGGAAAAGGTCAAAGGATAGAAGAATATTTCTGTGAGCAGACCTCACCTCTTGGTGAATTCTTATTCGTTCGTCGCCCGGTCGAAAATTACCGGGTGAATCGCATCGGGAAAACTCGAAGAAAACTTTGATCCGTCGTGCCACGGGGGATTTCGGCGCGGGCCGTTTCCGCGCGCGCGATAAAATCCGAAGGAATCGGCGCTCGCCTAGGAAACTTCTCGAGAGTTGATCCCGTCCAAGTTTTTGCCCCTTCTCGACTCGATCCGTTTATGGTTTGACTGCCCTCGGATGGCACTTTAGGGAAATAGAGGAGGAAAGCCACTGTTAACGTTCGGCTCTATTGGCAACCGGTAGAGCCTATTGTGTATTATTAGCCAATAAAACCTACTTGCTGTTTGCTCGAGACACGCGTGAATGCCCTCCTCCCCCCTCTTCGAACTCCTCTTCTGGTTTCCGAACCATTTCCATTCGCTTTGTTGCATTACCTTTTATTTTCTCACTTGGCAACTCACTTGCTTAACCCCGTGGATGATTGTAGATCTTTTTAACACACAGTTATGATCTAATATGATCTAATTGTATAATAAATATATACAAAATAATAGATTTATTCTTTGTATTTCATTATTATTATTTTTCATTTTGTAAAATATTTTTTTATTTTGAAATGATAGATTTTGAATCTATCAGCGAAGAAGGAAAAAGATTAATTTTCAATAAGGTGGTCAATAAATGTTAGATTTAAAACCTAATTAAGGATTGATTTCTTATTATAACATTGTGTCATACTCGTGGTATGTATAAATTATGTTTAAAATTCGACACGGATAGATTGAACTTTTGCAACGAAATTTAATTTCAATTGCGAAGCTTCAATTAATAAATAAAATCAATCTCATGAAATATTTAAAATCCTAATTTTACTTTAGGCATTGGAAATTTGCAGAATATATATACGTTCAAATATTTTGTGTTTGTTACGACAGTGTTACTTAGAAGAACCATAAGGCAAGATAATGGTAGCACGTCGGTAGCAAGGAGAGCAATCGTAGATTTCAGTTTGTAGGAAATTGTAATCGTTTCTAGGAAGGAGGAGAGAAAGGTCGGTGGTACAGCTACTCCGAATGAATTCAAATGTCCACCCTTGGACCTCCAATTACGGAACGGTGCATGAGGGTGCACGATAGGATCGTTTGCTATCGAGTTTAATCGGAAATACGGCGAACCTAAGCTAATCAGGGATGCGTAGGGCTGACTGAGAATCACCGACTACCCGTGACATCCCTTTTCCAAGTCTTTTAACCCGCTAAATCACCCCTCTCGAAGATCGATTGGTTGTAACTTTTCGGACTGCGCTGAATTATTTTCTTATTTTTAACTCTTTCTTCCATTGCATGTGTTCTCATACTCGTTCTTTGATATTCAATTTGATGTTTTACACGGGATGTATTAGATGTCGAGTAGTCGAAAGACTTTCTTTCCAGAAAGAATGAGAAAAGGAAAATTGTCCAAGAGGTTTCTATATAATTTATCGCAGAAAATTTTTTCAATGGAATTCATATTAAAGACTTGTGGCAACTCAACAGATAATTGTCACAACTCGATTACTTCAATAGACAAATATTACGTTACGTTGCTACGATACTTGCCAATAATTCGAACTTTTCGAATTTCAATTAATCACGGATGTCCTAACACCAGGCTCGGGTGTTGCGACTCAAGTTTTTCCACAAAACGGCTCTGCTTCCTCGAAAGGAGGGAAAAGAACGTCTCGTTCGATACCCCGAGAATCTGGAAACTGGCTACACCTAGTTTGGGACAGGGTCGTCGACCGTCGGGGGTCATTGTTCGATGGGGGGGTGGCGTTGTTCTTACCGAGTGTGTTCACGTGGACGAACGCGATACCAGAACCGGCCCGGTACTCCCGGCAATTAGGGCCGCGGTGACGGAGGGTGGTGGACATTCGAATTCATTCGAGGTCAGAGCGTTCCTCGAGGGGGTTTACCCAGCGCGCAGCCCCTTTAGCGGAAAACTGTCTGAACATGACGTAACGCTCGTGAAAGCCCGGGGCCGGATAGGAGCTTGGTTCGGCCTGGTTTTTGCGCTGTCCGGCCAGCAACAATGGCCGCTTCTTACGGCGGCTCTGGTCACCGTATATTATTAATTACTGTATTAATCTCGCCGACCGTAAGCAATCTATTATACACGAGGATAAGAGCCAACGAGAGCCGCCAGCGTCGTCAAAACCGCCCACCTCCGGCTGGCCTCGGTGCTCCCACCCTCTTTTACCATCCCACATCGGGATTTGGTTCCTCTTGTGACTTTGTAACTTCGTCGCTCCGGGGGCTGGTGTCGATGTAATCTGACCTACGCCGGTGTTAACGAAGGGTGGCTTCGGAAAAGGGTGTTAAAGGAATCTTGAAATTGGCCCGTGGTGTGACCAAGCGTCTCACCGGCGCTTGACGCTCTTGGGCCGAAAGGGGTGGAGTTATTAAGGGGATCGATTCGGCAAAAGTGTCGGAGGGCTGGCGCGGTAGATTCTGAACGCAGATTAGGTTCTGAATTCCTTCTCTTTCGTCGGTTTGGAGGGAATTTTTCATTTTTTTTCTTTTTTGAGATTGTGTTTCGCGTATTTTCAACCCCCGTTCTTTTGAAATCGTCGTGTGGAAATTGTTTCACCCTTTATACGAGTATTATATAAGGGTGATTGGATAACATTCGTAATGCAATGATAAAGTTTATTTAAGCAACGGTTCTTACAAAAATATTATTTTTTAATTGTCTTTATTGATCGATTTGATCAAAGTTTATAAGTAATGTATGCATCTTCGGTTTTGAACTCATTTGATTCATTTATACTAGGTTGAGAAAGAACATTGTTCTCATGTTATGTTATAAGTCTTTTATAGACTTTGGCTTCTTCAGATCACAGTATCTTGACTATTTCAGTATTATTATTTCAGTATATTATTGAGTACGTGAAATATGTTACTATATTTCGGTATAATTATTTTACGTGGGATTCCAACTGGTTCGTTTTACTAATACATTTGAATAAAAATATTAAAAATATTAAGTAAATATTAAATTAGTTAAATTTCTCAATGAAATTTATATTTCAATTAGTTGATGCTCATCAAAGATGTTCATTTCTAAATCCTCTTACAGATTCGTACAGTTATATACACATAAGACGAAAAGTTCGGGTACACGTTCTATACTTGGAATATCAGTACACACTTCTAATATCAATTGTAATTTCCTTGGCTACAGTATTTAAGTACATTATTTGTAAAAAAAAAAAAGAGCGCGTAACCGTATATAATATATCTAAAAAAATTAGCCGAAAAATATTAAACTAAATACGAAATACAAATATCGTAGGTCAAAGTATCGTAGAACTCGCAACAACCTATTCAAAGATCTAAGAAATCCTCGAGCCGTCGCCTCTGGAGATCGATATTATTCCTACAATGATATCCCTGCCTTTGCATTTCAGGTTTGTGCGCGTCGTGTATGCTGGCGAGAGTGGAGCAAGAACGTCTGGAGAGCCTGAAGTACGACAGGGCGACGATTTATATAAAGTGCGTGGAGGATAACGAGGACACGAAGCCGGAGAACGATTCGGAGGTGAGCGATGGAATAAAAATCCATAGATTCGATCATCACCGACTCGATGGAGAACCGTGTTCAGAACAAACGAAACAAAGTGAGAGAAAGAGAAAGACAAAGAGAAAGAGAGAGAATTATGAGAAGAGTGAATTATTCGTCCCGAGACGTAGAGACAACGGATTTTTGTTAATGGACCGACGTGCCGAGTCACCAGAGTGTCTTGTCTGAACCAGCCCACCGGTTCAGATTGATGTCGGCCGATAAGGAGATTGGCCCCATCTCATTCATTTCACGATAATAATCGTCATTACGTTTCCACGATCTTACGGGCCAGCTGCTCCTTTTCTTCTCCTTTCTGTCCTCGTGTTGCTGTCTTTCTCTCTGTTTCTCCGTTTCTCGAGCTGTTGAAACAATAGTGGTCCGAGGAAGACGTTCGAAACCGACACACACGATCTCGTGCTGTTCAAATAGATTTTTTGATCGCAGGTGGTTGCGAAGAAGCCGAAAATGGAGAATACGAGGCCGTCGAGGACTAGGCGGAACTTGAAAGGCTCGCACGAGCTGAAAGTTTCGTCAGAGATCACGTTGAAAGAGCTGAAACTTATGGTAAGTGTGCGTTTTACTTCCTTTGCGTGGAAACTTGGCGTCGTGATACGTTTATTCCCATTGTCAGAATTTTATTTGTTTATGAGGGGAAGGATTTTTTTAACTCAATCGGAAACTTAGAAATTGATAATTGTTGCGAGTGTATATTGTATGCATTCTGTCTTAACAATTTACAAACTGATTCTAAATTGTCACATACATAATGTGTTCCACTCACCAAAAAAAAAAAAAAAAAAAAAATCACAATTCAGTCGAATTGTGATTTCACTTATTGTTAGTGAGGATTGATATCAAAAAAACAAATTTGATAATTAGACTGCGGATTTTTATGAATTACATGAAACATATAACGTTCAGAAATATCCGAAATAACCGACGGAACAGATTTTTATTTCGCTTGTATCTTCATTGCATAGAACGCGCGTGTAACACATCCAAAACGAAAGTTCTACGAACTTACGATAATCGATTCATTTCGCCATCGTATCACTGAACAACTGAACAAAAACAATAATCTGCCAGATTTCGACGCGTTCCACGATCGATCGTAGCCACTCGAGAATGATATTGATCGCGGGATAATTGAATGACATGTTTTTTTACGCGAATGTTTTACGAGGGTAACACGGTCAAGGTTTCCGAGGAGACAGCAGCCAAGAGGAGAGAGAGAGAGAGAGAGAGAGAGAGAGAGAGTCTCCTAAAATCGGACACCCTGTAAGCAGGTTGTTCCTTTGGTTCGTTCGCTCGGTGGACGAAAGTAGTAAAGCAGTAGTTATGGCTGGTTAGCATATGCCCGTGTGCTTAAACTATAAGCGTATTTATATTGCGAGGCTGCAGCCATCTCCTTCTATGCTTCAGCGAGGCCACCGGCAAAAACTCGAAAGAGCATAAACCTCGCGCTAATAACAGGCCTTCTCGGCTTCACTCTACTTCGCTCCACTCTGGCTCCCTTCCATACTGGTGGCTGTTCAATTCTCTATTTTTCTCTTTTCTCCCATCTTGTGCTCTCTCTCTCTCTCTCTCTCTCTCT
>CAJDYZ010011930.1:107325-121885 GCA_903986555.1 Heterotrigona itama
GTAGACTATCGTTTCACGTAGCAAATATAGAAAGTATTATATTTTTAAATATTGCAATATTATTTAGGTATAATAATATTATTATTAGTATTATATAGGTATACATAGTATCACTGTTATGATAATTATTTCACTTTGAATATTTTTTATTTTTTCTAAATACTGCTTTCATCCCTATTTGTAAAGCTTTTCGCAAACGAATTAAAATGAACAGTCTGATTGCAAATAACTTTTCAACGATCGACATATGGTTTCTTATATTCTTTGATATGTATCCTTCAGTAGGTTAATTCTTAAAGAGAGAAGATAGTTTCGTCGTCGATTCTTTTGATCAATTTCCACGTGACTCGAGTGTAATTTTCCTTGATAAGTCAGAGGAAGGTTCAAAAACCCTTGGATCAGAGAAAAGGGTGATCTCCTTGTTGCTCCAAGCTGGCTGATATTCCATTCCCTTTTTAAAAGAGTTCGTTAATCCGTGGATAACGCGGGGTCGAAATTAACGTCCAGCCTTCCCATTAATATCGTCTTCCTAATGAGTAATTACTTTCTCCGACGAAATAATCGCGAAACGATGACTAATTACATTCCTCCGCGTAGACATCACCCCGGCAACGCGCTCGCGAAGACAAATTTTTTTCCACAGTTTTCCTAATGGCTTTGTATTGCTTGTTTGCATCAGCTGGATTAATAGTTACACATTTGCTGATATCATTTTTATTTATTAGAAATGTCTGCTAGTGCTTTTTAGAAGCTAGAATTGTCGACGATCGAAAGCATAAATTTTAAAGGAATTTCAAAGAGATTAATATGTAACGAGAATAAGGGGCAGAAATTTTTATTTGCATATTTTGCAAAGGTACGAGATTTTTTCCGACATTAGTTTTAGGTAATTCTGATGTTCCATGACTTTTAAATAATTTTTAGTATCAAACGAGCCCACTTTTTCGCGAACCGAACTTTTCAACGATAGAAGAATCATTTGATTAAGTAAATAATATGACGGTTAAATGCGTGAAATCTACCTCATAGTTACGTAAAGCAAAAGAGACTATCTTTTTCTAAATGATAAAAGAAAGACTCTCGAGCGACACTTTGAAGAAGATACGTGTACGCTAATAGAAACTAATTATTCATTATCCAATTATCCGAGAAATCCATCTCCTCGAACAGCTTGAGATATTCAGCACCGTGATCGTTTAGCGATGCTACCATAAATTCCAAACCGCAGTGCTCTCTCGAACTGACAAAAAAAAAAAAAAAAAAAAAAAGAGTAGAACAAGAATGAAAGAAAATAAATATCTTTGCCTTCATTAAGTCCCTCCTTCGTACGTAACCCAGAAGCTCGTTCCACGGTCCCAGTGGTAGCCTCGAAAAATAAAAGACAGAGATGTCAAGAAGGCGAAATGAGAGAGGGGAAAAAATACTCGAGATAACTACACCAAAAACAAGAAAAAAAAAAGAGAAGAAAAGGAAAAGAGAGAAACAAGAACAGGACGAGACGAAGAGAGAGAGAGAGAGAGAGAGAGAATTTATAAACGAGATGGAAACGGAGAAAAGACGAAATCGTACAGTAGCCAGCGTCCTTTCAATCAGAGAGGTAACCGCCTTCTCTCTTTCTACCCATCTCTCGGCCGCAACCCTCCACCCTTTTTTCCACTCTCTCTCTCACTCTCTCCCTCTCTGGCTGGCTTCTTAAATTCATTCTTGCCTTCGACCACGGCTGTAAAAGCTCGCGCGGTTGCTTTACGAGTGTGAATAGACGGCCGTCCAATTATGCGGCTTAATTTAAATGGGATAATTGCGTCGAGCGAGAGAGTGAAGCCGGCTTTGCTGTGTCCGGCATTATGCCTCTCGCGTGGATATTTCTCCTGGCCGGTTGCTGCCATACACTGCCGCTCAAAAGTATGCGAACGCTTGCCATTTTTCGATGAAGTCTCTACTGTAATGCTACACTGCCATTGAGAAGTCTTGGGCAACGAGTTTTCGTTATCGTTGATAACAAAGTTCTTTAATCACACGTGCGTTATTGTTGTAATATATTATTAATGATAAAATTTACCACGATTTGTTTAATATGATTGTATCGATACTTCGTCAGGTATTATTCTGTTCTTTCAATTTGGAAACAAATGTAGTAAATACGTATTTTTTGAACGAGGATATATTATTGTTGTTAAATTGTCACGAATATTTATATACAGTTATGTGATATTATTTTAATACAATTTTCTTCCTTGTGCGAATCTCTATTTTTCAAACTTTATTCGAATGTCTGCTAGTGTAATTAGAAGATTATCTGTTATTAGCAGACATCTTATTTGGTTTATTTTGGTAACTATAGTATCTATACTAGACAAGTATTAAATTGAATACTAAATTTACTCAAACCTTTTAAAACACTGTTGAAAAGTTAAAAGTTAACGAAAAATGAAATGACAGTTGCATACTGCCCATTGTTAAACAATGGAAGTCGTTTTTCCTGTGACATGAGCACATTTCCTCGCGACGTAAGGAGATTTATTAAAAACATTTTAAGAAAGGAAACATACAATAACTTCGCGAACGCAGTTAAAGAAGACTGCACCTATTATATTTTTCATCGTTATTGATGAAATACTAAATTATATATTTTCTAACACGACGCAAACCCAAGTCAAAGAGAAAAGAATTCACCATTCATATTTTCGTGAGTGTAATTACAAGAAATAAAAGAAACTTGTTTTATTTTTAGATATTTAGAAAGAATCACACTCTTTCGTATTACGTAAGTTTGTTAATATAATAAGTATTTTGTAAATCCGTAAAACTTCGTCTAAATACATATGCATAAATTATGTGAATCACTTGATAAATGTATCTACAAATTCCATGTCTGAATTAAGAATGCGTTCATACTTTTGAGCAGCAGTGTATAGAGAGCCGCATGAGAGGGTGAATGAAAGAAAACGAAATGTACGTAGATAAACGCTTATATATATATATGCGTAATACCAGCGGGGTGTGTTTTACAGGACGATCAACGAACGTAGGTATGCGTAATTGGATCGCGTTCTCAGGAAATATTCATTCGGTTTTAACAGGCTCACCCTCCGACCGTGTATTTATTTTAACGCGTTTCTTGTTGTCGCGGCTACTGACTGGTAGTCAACCAGCCTCTGGGTACCATTTCTCTTTATACGCTTGTACTTTATTTTTCCACCTCCTGGTGGCTATTCAAATGATCCGCTTAACCGTCTACCTCGAAGAGGAGGAGAATCGTTTCGGTCGATCGGTTTGCTATTGACCGTTTGCTATTGCTTCAGATTTGTGAGATTCAGTGGAAATTCTGGGTATTATATTGAAAGAAAATGTCACTCTTAACTTGCTGTTTTAACAGTAGATGGAGCAACTGTTGAGACGATGATGGGAAGTGATAAAGAATCGAAACGAAATCTATGAAACTTGTGGTCACGTTTTAAATCTTCATTTTCGTGTTTGTATTTCTGAACGATTTTGTTCTACATCGCGATGGGCAGCTGATGGGGAAATAATTGTCGAAAATTTTGAACATCCAAACGTCTCTAAGAATATTGAAAGAATTCTCTTCGTCCATCATGGTTTTGAACATTGAAATTTTCACATAGAACTTACTCTATCGATCTTCTTTTTTCCTTGACCGTTTTATTGAGCATCAAACATTAGAGTTAGAAATATTATGTCATGTTTTGTATTTCAACTTCAATATTCAAAGTTTAATAAAATGGAAAAAAAAATAAGAAATGGTTGTACAGCAAGTTTTAGGGGGTCGTAAAAAGAAAATTTTCCTCTTCAAGATCTTGATGGATGTGATCATGGAAAAGAATTACGATAAAAACATGATTACCTATTTGAAGGTATTTACTTTCCATCAATCGAGTTTTAGTAATAACAGGGCCATTAGTTTGGAAGTTTTATAGACTAATTTAGGGACTAATGAAGCAGACGTTTCGAGTAAATGAAAAGCCTTTCAACCTGAAAGTAAGTGTCAGTAACACCTAACGGACGCGGTCAACGCACGAGCCACGGATTTAAAGTTGGTCATTGGTTTCTTGTTTTGCGCTGCTCCAAGCGTGGGAGGCATCGTTTCGCTCGTTTTCTTTTTTTACCTTTCGCGATCGGGTTACGAATTGGATTTTCACGCGTATACGGTTTCATCCATCGACACTAGAAAAGTCTCTGTAAAAATGTAAATTTTATGAGATTTAATTCATCTTATTGTACACGTAGTTTCTTCAATACTCGCAAATACTCACGAACACTCGTACTGAGAAATTGTGTATCATGAAAATAACTAAAAGTTACTCTAAAAGTAAGTAAAAAATATGTAAACATAATTTCATAAAAATCAAGAATTTAAGTTGGGTATTTTCGTGGCAGAAGATTGTCAAAAAATGAATAAGAAAATAGAAATTAAAAATAAGCGAAGAGCAGCCTTGGAACATGATAATAATAATGATATTTCTTATATATGGTTAATACTTTTGCTAAGGTACGAAGAAAATTATATTTGTTTCAAGATCAAAGATGAAAAGATCAAATTAGAGAGTAAGAACCAAAATTTTACTCCAAAAGCTAAAAGTGATAAAAGAATTGACAGTACGTTATTTTATAATTTGACATTCGAAAAGTTTGTGAAATCAATTTTATTTCGGGGAAAAAGAATAATTGAAAACAACGTTATACAGTAGAGTATTAACTTCATTCTAAAAATGAAGAAATGAAAAATTAAGATAAGTATGTACAATACTGTATTATAATGCATACAAGTGCCATACAATACACAACAAGTGGAACAAGGATAAGAACAAATGAAAACCTCTATCTTTATAATATCTAGTAAGAAAAAAGTGAGTGACGGAAAAATTGTGAAAACTACATAAGTAAGACGAAAAAATGGGGGATTCTATACACTCGAAGGGATGGTTAAAGAAAGGGATGGTTTTACTAGGAATAACAACTTTGAAGGAAGGAACTCTCGGAAACGATAATTCTATCGAGTGACGTTGATTCTACGTGCAACGACAACGATGGGGGAAATTAAGCACAGTCATATTCGCAATTAGAACGCGGCCTAAGTTCGCTCGTTTGCGGATTGTGCCGTGTAATCTCGCGTGGCCCTTCTTGCCCTCTTCCTTTCACCCTCTCGTCAGGGATTCCCCTTTTCCCATGACTCGCGATTTTTCACGTCCTCGAGACGATCGTTAGGCGAGTTATCAGTGCTATCCCGCGCGTTTCCCTCGGAATCTCCGCGTTTTTCCCGGCGAATCGGGAGCAAACCTTTGCTTCCTCCCCTCTGCTCCTTCGCCAGCGGTTGTGTAATTTCGGCTTGCCAGCAAGTGAAAGAGACTCTAATTTTGTGAAATTGAACGTTTCAAAAGTATACAACACACTTGTCGCGCAAGTTTGTATTTTTGAGGAGATTACTATCTGCTAGAAGGTTGTTTCATCTATTAAATATCAGTTTGAACGGCTGTATCTTCGAATTTCGAATTTCGAACAGCAAACACGGTGCACAGGACGTCCAAAGTAGAGAAAACGTGAAGTCTTACGTAGTATAATACAAAAATTAAAAAAAGCTCGTGTTACACGACTGCATATTAATACAAGATTCAAAAATATACGTATATCTATTTACTATAAAAACCTAGTGTCAAAAAAAAGAGGGAAAATTTTCACAAAATGAAAGCTTCGTAATTCCAACAATTTTCTCTAATCACATCCAGTCATACTGTCATCGTCATTCACTGAGATACTCTGGCTAACATCATAATGTTACACGTTACTACGAAAGAAGCGACATTGTCGTACAATGCTAGTTAGACACCATTTACACCGTTCTCAGCCTCCTTTTTACCAGGCTGTTAAAGCCTTCAGTGTTATGAGCCATTGATCGTTAAACACCAAACACTGTATGTACAGGTGATTGATTTCGAAGCGGCGAAGTAGCAAGAGGCACGCTCGATATCGGTGGTCAGACACGGAGAACGGTACTCGTCGACTCCAGGAGTCCGTTGACTTTCCTGGAGGCCCTGGAAAGACCGACGACTTTGAACCACGCGGCGCGCCGAGAAAATTCCATTTCCCTTTATGGAAAAGCGCTGAACGTTGAATCGCCGTGGTGTAATTAGCGCCGTTGTATATGGGAATAAGGAAAGCCTCGGCCGTTGAATCTGAGAGATCCTCGCGGAGAGATGGGCTCGCCACCTGTTTCAATTGAGATTCGACGAACCGCTTTCCACGAATCCCATCCGTTATCACGTACGATGAATCTACGTTGTTCGATTAACTCGATCGTTCGTTCCAGGCGAAATTTTTACTTTGACGCTGGAATGAATTAATTTCTCATATGTAGAGTGCGTTGGAATAGCGTGTAAGTATAAGCAGAGGGTGATTTCTCACAAAGGAAGAAAAATAATTTAGAATAAAAATTTTTAACTTGGTTGGCAAGTCACTGTAATATACGGCAATAAGTATAACGTATTCAACTCAAGTGGTTCTTTAGACTAAGAAATATTCAATGAATAAAATCTTACTTGGAACTGATGTGGAGATTAAGACAATTTTGTGAGATTTCTTTTTCTTTTCTCCCACCTGGAATAAATAAATAAATTAATTAATTGATATTTTACTGATTATACTTGAATTTGTATATCTGCAAAATTTAACTATCACTTAACAAGTGAGTTTGCCAAATCTTTCCCCTTGAGAGTCTAAGGGTCTGAACATGGTTGCATTTAATTGAATATCCACAGGTAAATCGTACGAAAACGATATTGAAATCAATAAAAATTGCTTATCAAAGTGAATGTTGAAGCAATTCTGTGAGATTTTCTGCACTCTTTAATTACGTTCATATTCTGGAATATAATTACATTTTACAAATTCTGTTCTACAATCCATATTGTATCGATTAATATCCTGCATTCTTGTGATTCTACGAATGTATTCTAAAATTTGAATGTTCGACAAATGTATATCCAACGTTTGGGAAGTTTCTTCAGGATTCCTTCAAAAAAAAAAAAAAAAAAAAAAAAAAAAAAAAAACGCGCTTTAATTACGATCGCATCGCGTTTCGTCGAAACTGACGAACTCTTCCGCACGTCTGGTCGCGCAGAAAACGATCGTGATGGCGAGATCGCGGACGGATGGGTTCGACTTGGTTAACGAGCAAGTGACGCGACCGAAATGAGCCTTGAAAACCACCCGAAAATAAAATTAGGATGCCGCGCGGCGTTCCAGGCGGCTTGTCTCCAGGTAGACATTGACTTTGTCCTCGCACATTCCTCGGCCTTTTGCGGCAGCTGGAATTGGAACTAAAATTCTGCGGGGATGCGCGTGGAATCGCATTCTGTCAGCCTTTAAGTAATCCCGAACGAAGTATTCTAAGGACGGCGGGGAAACGGGCGAGAAGAATTAAAAAAAGAAAGAGAGAACGTTGGAGTCGCGTTTTCAGTCAGAAAAATGGCTGCAGATCGTCGAGAGTCTCGTCCATGTTTCAGCTCGATCGAAAAGAATCGATCGACACGAAGAAGCTTTAACAAGTCTCGCACAGCAGATGCGTACTCGGTTTGTTTGGATTAATAGAAAGAAGTTGCAATTTATGTAATTGGGGAAATCAGCCTTTTGTTTTTTATATGGATTATTACTTTCTGTTATTTATATAATCATTAGAAAAAGGATCGTATTGGTTTTCATTCGTAAAGTATTTAGGATAGGTTTAGGAATCCTGTGAATTGGTTACTGCCGATTTGTAGAATATTTATTTTATTTGTCTTCATTTTATCCTCATCTAAGGAAGTGAACGAACATAGTGCTCTTGACATTTGATTTACAAAGATTGAACGATATTCAGGGATTTTTGGGGGATGAAAATGTAGATGACGTGTTTCAGACAAGAATTTTTTTTCATTATGTCACAATTCAGGAAATAGATATGTTAGAACATGCACCAAACGTGGTCATAAATTGAAATATTAAACAATTACACTGTTTGAGTATACATTCTGTGTGTAAAATATACTAGATCTCTTAATATCTAGTGCATTATACTTTTAATGACAATAGTGACATATTTGTCTGGACTATTTTACTATATTATACTATAAAAAATGAACATGTCTATTGTATGATAATAAAAAATTTGCAGCAACTAATATGTAGCGAAATATGAAACTAATACAGTATAAGTGCATACAAATTTTTCGTCAGTATTGTACATCCATTGACAAAACATATTCAGGACTAACTGATTTTATAGAAGTAGGTAACTATTTCAAACATTATGGAAAGTGTGTACGAATGTGATATTGTTTTTTAAATTGGTATTGACTTTATCTTGTCTCTCTCTCAAAAACGAATCGTTGTTAAACACTTTTTAAATTTCTCATAAGATTCGGGAAAAATAGATTAGAGGTTATTGATGTGATGAATGTAGCGTATAAAGAGAATGTCATGAAGAAGACAACTGCTTATAAATGAACTGAAAAGAAAAATAATCTTGACATAGACAACGAAATAAACCAAACAATTTTTTACATCCAAAATTTCCTACGAATCTTCCGTTGCATCTCATATCAAGGATCAGGATATTAAATTCCATACAACATATACCGATCGCAAACTCCAAAAAAATCCTACCTATCCTCTCTCCAAAACATTTTTGTTCATTCGATTCGTTCCACACCGACCGAGCCATTTAAATACCCAATAGCCACGTACACCAACCAACCCCCTTTTGAAACATTCAAGCTCCCGAAGCTTGAGAAAGCGTGATGAAACCCTCGGAGGAAAAGGCCCGATACGACCTCGGTGGATCGAGATCTGGGGATTCACGGTTCTACGGTACGAACCCCCGTCGTCGGCTCGCGGGGGATCTCTGGCGGGAAGGAAGAGAGACGTGATGATGGCGGCGTTCTGGAAGGGCTGGAGGGATCTGGAAGTCAACCCTCGGGCGGGGTTGTTGTTCGAAGGAAAGGAACGGAGGACACAGGCTGGCTGGTGGTTTCCTGGAGCGGCTGCTCTCTGGCTCCTTTTCGCGCCTTTCCTCTCTCGTCCACCTTGCTTCGGCTCCTTCCTCCGGGGCTCGTTTTCCACCTCCTCCTCAGAGAGAGAGAGAGAGGGGTCGACGATATTTTTTTTCCCCATCGAGTAGTTGCGCCTGCGATGGGTGGAAACCAGGCTGCTCCGTTGCCGACCAATCGAGTCGTGGCTTGTCGGTTACGCCTCTGAGTGCGCCGACCGAGGCTGCCTTCCTCATCGACCTCATCGTGGCCGCCGGTCCTCCCTCGATCTGTCCTTGTCGCGCCTCCGACGACCCTCTCTCGTCGCCTACTCTTCGTCCGGATCGTGCTCCTCTTCGCGTTCCTTCTCTCTCCGTTCCTCTTGGCCTGGCTGGCTGGCTGGTGTCGGTTCGTGCTCCGTTCGATCCTCTGGGATTGCCTCTTGTTCTTTGTATCCCGTCTTCGTTCCTCTTGGCTGGTTGAACCTCTCTCCTTTCTACCTTCCGATCGTCCCTCTAGGATCGTCCCTTGCTCTTTGTACTCCGTCTTTGTCATTCCAGGTTGGTCGGTTGCTTGATTCCTCCTTGTTCTACCTTCGACTCTCTAGCACTGGCTCTTCCTCTTCATGCTCTGTCCTTGTTATTCTTTTCTTTTGCTTTGCTGGTCGGACCCTCGCCTCTCCTTATTCTACCCTTCTCTTTCTGGAGTCGTCTATGGGCCCTCTTTGTATTCTATCTATGTGTACAGCCGACGTTAGTTTGTTGGTTGAATGCTCGTTTCTCTTCGATCCTTTCTTTATATTTTATCTTTCTTATTCTTGGCTGGTTGGTTATTCCGGGATCCTCCTGCCTTCAACCCTCTTTCTCTTTACAGTTGCTTTCATTCGTTTCTCCTCCGTCGCAATTTTCACTCTTTTGAATCGCCCATTTGAATTCTCTCTTTATCGCCAATTCTCTCGTTTAATTCGTTAATTCAATCTTCGTCTCACTTTGTCCTGTCTTCCTTCTTATATCGTATCTTTTTGTTGTATCTCTCGCTTGAACTTTCGTTTCTTCTTGTACCACCTTCGACACTCGAATCACCTTTTCGTTACTATCGATTGGATCTTTGTTTCTCCTTTCTGGTAAGTTTTCACTTCTCTCTTTAACTTCACGCACGATGGCACTGGTTGCTTCAGTTCAGTACCTTGTTCTTTTTTTTTTTTTTTATTATAAGTCTTTTTCAATGGTACCTCGTTTCTCTTTGAGTCTGAGTCTCCTCTGATAGCAAGCAGATACTCGTTTCTCTATAACTATGATTTCTGTCTCCAGTGTCTTGTTCATCGCAAGCTGCTTTCATCCTGTTCGTTAGAGGCTCCAGGTTCTTATCTTTCTTTGGTGGCAAGTGACAGTGAATCCTTCCACTATCTTCTGTCAGCGTTTCCTCGTTTCTCCATGTTGGTTTTTACTACGAATTTCTCTGAATTCTCGTAAATTCCTCTTCCAAATAAGAATTCTTTGGTTATCTAGATCTGGTTTTTTGAGTAGAAAATAGAATCTTTCGTGGTCGGTCAAGGAACGATATTTAGTATTGATTTAATATGTGAATTATTGAAGATTGTAAAATTTATATTTATTTAGATAACCAGAGAAATGAAAGAGTCTATAGCAGAATAAAGAAGATGAATTGTCTTGAAATTTCTTCGAGGAATCACGAATTAGTATTAAGTGAATTAATAGTTAAATTTTGAATGAACGAATGGACAGCTTGATTGTTCAGGTTTCTCGAAAATAACTATAAAATCTGTGTTGTATCAAATTGGTTTTTCAAGAGAAATTTCGAAGAAAATTTAAAATTAATTCAAATGTGATTGGTTGATTTGATAGTGAAGATTATCCTTGCACGATATTTATATAATTAAATTCTCTTTCAAAGAACAATCTCTAGAATCGGTTTCAGTTCAAACAGGTAAACAGATTGCTTGATAGTGAAGATTTTCCAAAATAGTTTGAGTAATTTCCAAACGATTTCTACGCATTGAAGAACGATGTACTAAAGATAAAATTCTTATTATTGTCAAAGAATTTTTATAATAAACGAACGAATTGCTCGACAGTTGAAGTTCTCCCAAAGCCATTTTCAAACGCGTTTTATGTATGAAATCCATTCTCAAGGAACGATTTTTACAATTTTAAATGAGCGAGCGACATATCCAAGAATCACTTCATCTGTTTCAAAACGGCTTTCAAATGTCACATTGTCTTTCCCAAGATCGGCTTGATGAACTGACGTCGATCAACTGGATTACGAAGATGGTCAATAATTCTCCCGCGGAGATCTATAGTTGCAATTAGTTTTTGCAAACGCATACTTATTACTCGTTTGACGTGGCGGAGCAGCGATCGATCATTTTTCTAGACCCGTGTTTCCGTTTCGTAATTAATACGATCTTTCGTGGTCGGTCTACGATGAAAATAATCGGATTATATTCCGTGATCGTTTCGTTTCGCGGAATTCGAATTGTTTTTGAGCCTGATATCCTGCCAGGGATTCACGTTTGCTCTTTTAATTGGCTGCGAAGACTGTAACGATCCCGATCGGATGCTGTAAGTTTCCCTCGTTCAGCTATTTTAATTAAACTTCAGCCTTCGTTTGCGAACCGGGCAAAAACGTGCACTCCACGTCATATTAAACCTATCTGCTTTTCTATCGATTCGTTTCGGTAAAAAGATTGTCCACCGTCTCCGAAGGAGTGCTGCTCCCTTTCGTCGGACGTTAAACTTGACAGGAATCACCCTTGTTTCACCGAAATATTGATATTTCTTGCCTCGTCTTGACGTTCACAGTGCTTCTCCATTAACCCAATGAGGACCACATAGTCAAATAATTCACGAAATTTGCATAAATTACGACGTTTTACACACTCCGGGAGCAATTTTATATGCGACAGAATTTTCTTCGTCCGAGGGAGAATTCAATTTTTTGTTTTTAAATTTTAAGTAGGATATCCTAGGGTTTAACTGGAAGGAGGAGTGCTGAAGAAAATATTAACATATTGGAGATCAATATTCTGTTGGCAATTCTTTTCAATCAATTTGATTATATTATTAAATATCGAGAAGTTGAAAGAAAATTTTGTCTTATTTTTTAATCTTATTTTTTAATCATCGACCGTGGCAGTCAACGTATTAATCTTCCATAGCATCGCGAAACTTTAAAGATGTATATTTATTTAAAGAATTTTAATTTTGTATTTAGTGTGTATTTTATTTCATCAGTATATTATTTATTATAAAAATACGAGAAACAAATTATTTCCAGTTATCATTTCCCAGCATTTAAATTGGTGCAAATCGCTGAGCTTGTAACCCTGAATTGAATGGTACTTTTCACATTAAACGAAGGATTAGCAACATCGTGCTAATCAAAATTCTATTATCTCTAAATTTTTTAATAGAATTAAATATTGAGTTCCAACGAAGAATTTTGATCAGCACGTTGCTAATTGGCTGTTTCGTAATCAAAAAATGCAAAGAGTCGTTACTACACTATAAACAATCCATTTGATATCTAATTACACCAATCAAGGTTCCACTACTTTGGAAAAAACCTAAAGTCCCTCATTTTGAAAACTGGAGCCCGACCTAACAGTTCCCGCTCGAAGATGAACGTGCATCTCGGTGAAATCATCTCGCTGCGAAATTTCACCCCCGTGCGTACGAGTTGCAGCTGCACACAGGTGTGGCTGCTCCGGGTCAGCGTCTCCTTCCACCCCTAAGGAGAAAAGGGGATGGGTTTCCATGATGGCAGTGAGGCGCGCATGGCAGCTTTTCGTTCGTCCAAGACCTGCACGAGAGATCCGGGTGCTTCCTCCGGAGGACCAACCCCTTTCCTCGTGGGGGTGCGGCCACCCTCTCGCTCGCTCCAAGGCGTAAGTCGTGCAAACCCATCCCCCCCTCTCCCTTTTCCCTTCTACCCAGGCCAGTTCCTCTGCCATCGTCACGGCACCCACGGAAGCCGCGGAAACGAGTTTTAATTAATCACTAGTTCCTCCGGTGCTCGCGCCATCTGCGAAGGATCCTCTCGCGGCCGACACCGCGAGACCGCGGCAAAAAAAGGGAATCCTCCAACGAGCACCGAATCTATGGCCCGTTTTTCTCCACCTCGGCATAGTACGCGCGTTAGATACGCGATACTTCGCGCGATCCTCGCCCGTCCGAGAAAGCAGGAGAAGGATTTAGGGGCTCGGTTTCTGGATGGTTGAGATTTTTCGTTGAAAAGTTGCTGGCTACATGCTTGTCATTTTTTAACACGCGGATAATACTAGTTTCAAAATTTCAAGCTGACGAAACTCAGAAGTTTTGGAATATTTTTAATATTTAGATGCCTCTCACTTTTTTAGTATTTAATGTTAATATTTTTTAATTCCATGTATTTTATAATATGATTATACAATAATACACTGCTGCTCCATGGAAATTTGAAACATCCTCCTTTCCTTTTAGATGAAATATATTTCTGTGGGAAATATGAACATTGTGATTACAAGTTTCGTTTTCAAATATTTTTTTAATTTATATTTTCGATATTTGAAACTTTTTCAAAATGCTCTATTCTCTTTTGTTCTATAAAGTATTGCTCTATTTTTTCATTTTTGAAACAAGGGCGGAAATTTAGACTTTTTAGAATCGTTGAGATTCATTTATAAATGTGTGAGACTCATTTGTAAATGAGTTTTACGTTATTTTAGATTATTTCTTTAGATTATTTATCTTTAGAATTAATTTGAACAGACTAAAGATTAAGTAGCAAAGATCTTTAGGAATCATTGAGGTTGATTTTCAATGATATTTGTATCTGTATCAAATTGTTTTTATGGTTAGCGATCTTGAGTATGATCTTTGAGGTCTTTGATTATTTTTAAATATTAATATTCTATTATTTCATGAAGAACGAGTTTCAAAATCAGTTCAAATGTAAATAAATAGTGTAGTTCCTTGAAAATTATTAGAATTATTTTCAGATAATTTATATGATTAAAGAACATCGATCAAAGTACGATCTTTGGAATGAATAGCTCGATAGTAAAATTTTTCAAAGATCAGAGTTGAAAAGCCGTTTGTTAAAGAACGATCTTTGGAATTAGAAATTTAAATTTTAAAGAATAAATAGATAGCGAAAATTAAGATTAAGACTTGAGAATTCGAATGGATATTAAATCGCGAGGATCTTCATCGTTTTCAAACGTTGTTTGTAAACGTTGAGAATTACTAAAAATCTTCGTTAAATACTCAAAACTCGGCAATTGATACTTACATTGGTATCAGGAAAGTGAACAATTGTAAAACGGAGGGAACTGCTTAAGACGAAAGACTTTAGTCTTCACTTGAAGACTCCTCTGAAATACCGATCTTTTTCGCGAAAACTGAGAAATGAATGAACACTCATGGAACAGCAAGGTACTCCAACTTTCATATCTCTCATCTCAGAGTTCATATCCGCGAGTTTGGTTAATGGTACCGGTCATAAACAAAATTCATCCCTCTCTCTCTCTCTCTCTCTCT
>CAJDYZ010011932.1:19297-30429 GCA_903986555.1 Heterotrigona itama
TCGATCAACCGCTGTGACTCATCAATCGTGATTTTTACGAAGGAGGCTGCCGGTGACTGTAGAAATTCCATCGGGCCAGGCGAGATTTATGGGTAAACGAAAATTGAAGGAAGCGCGGCGGCGCGCGTGTCGGTGACGCGGGCCGCGCGATTTTTCAGCCGTTTACCTCAACCGGCCATAAATGAGATGGAGCAGATGCTTTATGACAGGCCTGAACCGCGCGATCTGCGCGTGGCGTGTTCGCGATTTAACGCGTTCTCTGATGGGGATTGATAGCTGTGTTCTATGTTCTCTGTGTTTAATGGATAAACAGATGATTGGTTTAATTTCGATGCGTCGCTGCTGTTCGTCGCCGCGCGATTGATGCTATGAGCAAGCTATTGTCCCCCAATTTGGCAATCGAGATCGACTCTCATTCCTCTTGGAATATTTCTTCTTCTTTGCCTTTCTTTTTTTCTTCTTTAATTATTTTATCGTTCAAATGCAACCAACATTAGTTCACTGATATATTTCAAGTGCTTGTGGTGTCCATTCGATACTGCTTATACGATGCTTATACTTATATATATGATGATATATATAAATTCATTTCTTTTTCATTCGTTCGTATCTGAGTGAAATAGAATTTATTTTTTAAATACAATGAAGTATTTGAAACAGATTAATTTATTCTGGAACTTTTGCAGTTCGTTGTAAAATACGTGATAAAATACGTAATACAATATTAATACACAAATAATATATAGATTGATGTAATACACAAATTTATGTATATATATCTTTCATATATAATATATCATATAATATATTATAATATATTATATATACTTGAAATATATTATATATACTTCATATATAATTATTACATTTGTATATTCTTAATATATGAAATATGCGAGAATAAGAACATACAAATTGATAATAGCTTGTTATATTTTATACATTGCACGCGTATATAAAAGATTATAAAGGACAATACGAAACATAGATACGTATTATAAGTTTAACCAATTACATTAAAATTTTTATGTAGTAGTTGTGGATTTATGTGTAAATTTACAACGAAACTATGAAACGTTGCTCCGTTATGACGTGTATTCGTCGTGTATTCATCGTAATCTTTTCGATTCGATACGAAGGAAACTGTTACCAGAAAACTACGAAACTACGAATGGTCAAGCAGATAAAGAAGAAGAAGGGAAATTCAATCGTTCAAAAGGAGGGGATTGATTTTCTTCGACGAGAATCTGATCGAAAAAGCGCGTTCTGCTCGGTCGAGTGGCGCAAAAGCTCGACAACGAGATCCTTGGCCCGGGCACAGAGGGAAAATGAAAGGCTGTGCCGTTTCGAACGCGAACTTTCGAGTCCTTCGAATCGATAAAACATCCCCTTCTCTCCCGAGCTCGTCTTGGCAATTGCTATCCAGAAAATAATGCATATTTTCCTTCCTTGTGATATCCGGTTCGACTCCGCTGGTTGGTAGACGCTCGCCAAATAACTCGAACATAACGCTGGCTGTCACCAGTTGATTAAAAGAAAGAAAAAAAAAAAGAGAGAAGAATAAAAGAGAAGAGGAGAAAAAAATAGGAAGTCATTGAGATAGAAGTTGCAGATTGTTGAGAAAAAATAGGTTGCAAGCATTATGCAGGTTGAAGAGGAACGAGAAGAATTCTTTTTCATTTTTTTTCTTTTTTCGTTGCATTTTTCTTTTTTTTTTTTTTTTTTTTTTTTTTTGAAAATTACGACGCTTGCAGCTTGCGAAGCTTCAAGGTAACTTTTTAATTGGAACGTGTGACCTTTGCAATTCGTTGACTTGATTGCAATCTCGTAATTTGAGACGATACAGTGTCTTGGGATTCTTTTCTCTTTTCTTTTCTCATGCTGGCTTAGATTAGAAAACAGCAATATATGTTGATTACAATTTAAATTGAATCCAAACAAATGGAATTCCTTTTCTTTCGCGTAGAGTCAAATTAGAAAATAATTCCTAAATCTTTCGAGCGTTTCCGATTAAATTGAAATAGTTGAAATATCTTTTTCATTTCTTCTTATCTTTTCTTCCCTTTATTATCGGAAAATAATATTTTTCGTATGAATGTTCGATTAAAATTCAAGTAATTGATTAGTCGTAATCTCAAATTGGATTCGATAAAATGTCTTAAAATCACTTATTTCATTGTTGTTTAAAATTTAAGTTTACTCCTCTTCCATATTGAATTAACAAATTATATTGACTTCTGTGAAACGATTAATTACTGCTGTTTCGAATTAAAACTCACGGAAAATCTTGGAATTATTCGTTTTCTCTGAATCATGTTAGGGAACATTAACTTTCGTGAATATCTAATAAAATTTGAGCTCTTTTATTCATAGCTTTCACGAATGTTTGATAAAGTTTGAACCCGTGAATCTTCGAGTCACGTTTTCTAGTAACTCGAGGACACTTTATTTGTCGCTTATACCTGCTGCGAAAACTGAAAACACTAAATTAATTCATCAAACAGCAAAACTGGTATCTAAGTGCATCGCAGAGTGGTTTATTTTTCTTTCGCTTCAGTCTTCTTCTTCGTTCGTTAATTTTTGCACTGTTCCGATGTCACTCGCGATCGATAGTAGACGAGGTGGCCTCACGTTCCGCAAATATTGTTCGTAAGTCTCATCGCAAACAGTGTTTCACTCCCCGAGGAAAATAAATCCGATCGCGTTTCGGTATATTTTTCTCCGGCGGACGATCGCTTTGTTAAAACTAAATCTAAAAAAAAAAAAAAAAAAAAAAAAAAGTTAATTTACAACAGTGCTATACGCATGCGTGTTTTAAGCGAGATTCATCAAGGAAAAAAACTCGTTCTCATGCGGTTTCACTGATAAAAAAGTATTTTATAGATTAGATTGGAACATAAGGAGACATAAGGGCGAGATTTTTCTTCTTTCGAAGTACTCGTACTATTAATTAATATTTTAATTCATTGACTAAAATTATTCGTAATTTCTAACAGCGAACAACAGTGACGTTCAAATTGTTTTAAGACGTCGCAAGAATTTTATACATTTTCAATGGTTTCGGAAATTTATTTTTTAATTAATGGGTCATACTTTTTTCTACTATTGCAACTTGTTATATTTTATACATAGAATTGAAATATCGCAACATGCTCATTAGAATATTATTCTTTTTCTTTTAATATATTAGTTTAATCGTATTAATTATCAGTTATTATCAACTGGTCATAATCAATTTATCAATCAGCTTTTTCAAGGAACGAGGTTAAGTTACTAATTCCTTCTTTCTTAAAATTGTGTTTCAGGTAAGCGTTGACTCTGAAATTATTTCGGACATTGGAACAGCAGATTATCTATTGAACAGCTGAATTACATACGGTAATATTCAATAACAAATAATATTTAATAATAAATGATAATTATAATAATTCAGTAATAAATAAATAATATTTAATATAATATTCATAGAATGTTATATTAAATAGAATCAAGTAAATAAATTATTATAATAAACGATAATTATAATAATTCAGTAATAAATAAATAATATTTAATATAATATTCGTAGAGTGTTAATTATAATAACAAATAGAATATACATTCAAGAGTTAATAAAAAAGGAAGATTGGCAGAATTAATTTGAATTGAAACCTTTGCTAGTAATTATACTCGATATTAAATATAAAAAGAACTTTACGAAAATTTATTTAGTTGAAGTTATTCATTTGTTCAGAAAGCTTCAATAGCTCAAGAATTCGTTTGCACGTTCAATTCATGATTTAAAAAAAAAAAAAAAAGAAGGAGTAGAATAGAAATTTATTTTTATTTCTTTAATACTAGAATCTCTGTACTAATGGCAAGTTTTGATAGCGCAAGAAAAGCACGAAATGTAGATTATGCGACGAAAGAAATACACAAAATGTCTGAAGTATAATACCTGTGCTTTAAGATTTCCTATAAGCACATGAAAATCCCGCAGCCTATTGTTAAAAAGAGCCAAACAAGCGGAAACTTCCAAAGAGAATTAAAAAACTTTCGCGGCAATTTCCCGTCTCGAAAAATTTTTAATAAACGAGGGGAATCGTGTTTCGTAACCCCTCCCCTTCTCCCTCCATCCCGGTGAATGCTGAACATCGTGAACGAATAATCGTTGCAGGGGACGAGCAGCGATACTTTCGGAAATTATCAATGATTACTACGTAGCCAGCTTCGAATTACCAGGGCTTATTATATTGAGGCCTCGCGGAAGTTTTCTTTAAATATGAATGGAAGAAATATTTCTCGGCCCTTAACTACCGGCAAGCACTCGAAAACTTTTCCAATGGGAGAAAGATGAAATTTAAGTACGATCTTTAACCGATCCCCCGTGGAAGAGATTCGCTCGCTCGCTCGCGCGCGTGCAAAAAAAAAAGGAAGCTTTTTGCTTTTATTATTTCTGTGATTTCAAAGGGATAAAGCGATAAAAGAAAAAAAGGAAGCGGATGAAGAAGAGGGAGAGATAAATTTAATAAACTGGCAACGAATCGTCGATAGAGACGAGCGAGCTGAAAATTCAGTCGTTTATTACGCTCCGTTTTACAAAGAGTAATGCGGAAAATGCGACAGAATTCTCGCGACCAATGAAAAGTTTAAATTAACTCTCGTCCTTTGTACGAACTTGGCACACTTTCTTCTTTTTTTCTTTTTTTTTTTTTATAAAATTTTAGATCATTGCACGTACACTCTTCCGAATACCTAACAAACTCAAACGAAAAGTAATAACAATGACAGTGACGCAATTATTTTCCAAGAAAATTGATACTAGTTGAAAGATCTGTGAAAGAATTATCGTATCGCTTGTTGAATTAGTCTAAATACAATGCAAAAATATGTGTTAACTAAATATTTCATAGAACTGAAAGTTGAGAATGATATTAAAATTGTGCGATTGGTCTCCAAAATTCTATCTTAATCCTGTCGAAGAATTGTGGAATGAATTAAGCCGGAGAGATCGAGATCAAGCGTCCGTAATTTAAAAAAAAAATCAGTAGAAATAATTACAAGAAAGTTGGAACGAAATTCAGCAAAAGAACTTCAAAGGAATGCCGCGAAAATTGAATTTAAAAATTAAATTAACGTACAGTAGAATATCTTTGATCTTCCTTATAATGCTAAGTTCATCTTCAAACTCTTTTTTTTTTTTGACATTTGAATTCACAATTCAAACATTTTGATTATAAAGTTTCGCATTTCTATTATGAATTTCCTCGGCACATCGAGCGTGCGTAATTTGTAGCACAGAGTGAAAAATCTGGCTTGCCGGGAACAAACCGACCTGATATTTATTGTTCAATCAAAGAAATTTGCAATTCCAACTGTTCGTTTCATTATATGTATTCATCGCTTTCGTTCGACACCAAGTTAGAAAAGAACGAGGAACGAGAACGAGCGTTAAGTACTTTTTAATTTCTCGATCACTTGATGATCTTCTCTCTCTCTCTCTCTCTCTCTTTCTCTCCTTAAGAGAAAGAAAGGATAAAGTACGAGCAGATGGGCGAAGAAAGAAAATGGAAAAGTGAGAAGAAGAAGAAGAAAAGCGGAGAGCTCTATTTACGAGCAACCAGTCAGAGGCCAGCTTTAATTCGTTTCAATAAACCTATCCGGTACAAGAATCCGCCGTTTACTCGATTTACCTGGAAAACTGGCACGAGTGGCCTCTTTCCGCTTTCCTCCCTCTAGCATTATCGTCGACTCTTGTGCCATGATTGACGCGAAAATTCCTGTGGAAATAACCGATGGCGGAGGAATGATTAATGAACCTCGCGATCTCCTCGATTTGCCTTTACCTCGCGTGCTACAACGCGTTTCAACTTCGTTATTCGAACGAGCATGCTGGCTCGTTCGAACAATCGTTGACTGTCTGTCTGGTGTGAAGATTTTTTCCGCGCAAGTGATTGATTCCTGGGAAGCATTAGATTATTTTTCAAACGTTCTTGTGTTTATCGAGTTAGGTATTAAATAATATGATATTAATATAATAATTATGAAATGTAATGATAAAGTATTTAGTAACAATTTTATTTGACATATATATACATATATTTTTAGTACTATTTATAACGAAAAGTTGTTCCACGAAAGATCAACATCTGCACTGAAATTACACAGAGTGTTCTGTAGTTTAAGCGTTCAAACTTTGCCAGTGTGCTCTACAAGCAAAAAGCGAGTGCAATGTCACGTAGCGAAGAGCTCATAAATGATTCGTTAAAATTGTAACCAAAATGTGAAGAGCAAAGTTATACAGAGCTTGCGTTTAAAGTGTCGTCTCTCTTTATCAATACAAAATTGATATCAAAGTATTATTGAACTTACTGTGAACCGAATTTCATTATCAACTTCAATCGATTCGTTTCGTTTAAATACTTCTTGTATTGTACATTGTTTTAACTTTTAAAAATCAGGATATTTTTGAAATTGTTTAACACCGATCGTGTTTGTCATGTTACTTTGCTGTAACTTTTGGATGAATTTGTAAGCTTCTTGCCACCAGAATTTTCAAATTCTAATATTATTTTTACCTTATGCAGAACACGCTAAACACTCTATATATATCAAGAATATATCAATCTGATTATAAGATCACACGCTTGCACTCGCCATGAAATTTAATTAATTACATACGTTACATTCGCTCGGGACACAATTTCGTCGCAATTTCGACTCGGAAACACGCTGAAATCCCAAACCAATTGGAACGACGACTAAACACCCCGCTCCACAATCGAACGCCTGAGCCATTAGGAAACCCCTAAACATCCGTTCATTTTCTATTCCCGGACATTATGCACGAGACCGGTCCAGCCATTCAACTAATATTCGAACACACGTTGCGCAAAACACGCGCATTTGATAGCGTTTGCAGATTGGTAGCGGACAGAGAGAGAGAGAGAGAGAGTGGTGTTCCACAGATGTGAATCGCGATTGCTCGTTAATTACGCCAACGATAAGTGAATGGCCGAGGTTGGACGTTCAAACAGCCGGTCTATTAAGGGCGGCTAATTGAAAAATCCGCGACGGTGTTTGTACGCCACGTGTACGCGATTACTGTGAGAAGTCAAATAAAGAAATCGAAAATTCTGTTTGCCCGGCACACGCCAGATACATCGCTAATTGCGCCGGTTCCTCGTGCAAACCGCAGCCCCACGGTTAATTAAACGCTTAATTAATCGAACGATCTCTCGTGATGTGATCGTCTTTTCATCGATCTTTGTTTCATATCACATCGAGGAAATCAGAGTTGATGGTATTTATGATAAGTATGAAATCTTGACGAATGAGTCGACACAAATCAACTGAGATAATTAGGAATCGTAAAATAAAATAATTAACTGAGAATATAGTAACATGTGACAATGCAAACATTTAGTTTATAACTGAAATAACTGAGAATGATAAAATCACAGTAAAAAGAATGCGTGAAGTAAAGAAGTTCAAGTGAATGCCAGGGATGGGTAAATTCAATAGCCAGAAACAAAAATTGATGGGATATAATAAATTGATAGGATAAATAAGAGATCGTGTAACGAGGATAATTAAGAGTGACAAAATGAGAACGTTAATTATTCTTGGATATTCAAATTAATATTAGGTATGTAATATGTATACTTGCTGTTTCATTTTTCAGAATTTGTAAAACTGTTCGATATAAGATTAATGATTATCCTGAAATGAATATTTATCGTCAGCAATAATTTCGCAATTTTTAAGTACAGTATAGTATAATATATATTACGCGTCTTGATGTTTCGTCAACGCTTTACTTGCCAAATTTCACCTGAATCAGAAATCCAATCTCAAATGTCACAAATGCATACAATTGATTCTCATTAACAGACACAACTACAAAAATGTATTGTTACAAATAGAAAATATACGAATATTCTGTTCTGTATATTGCGTTCGGTTCCCTTTTTAATTAAAGAGACTCGCAGAGATCTCCAGCTAACCCGAGAGGAAGCTAATCTCAAAATACCAACCCTTCCACCACCGCGTATGGTCGTATTATAAATACACGTGCTGTCGCACACCCGGTGGTGCTCACGCACAGAGAGAAAAAAAAAAAAAAAAAAAAGAGCGAAACTTCCCCGCAACGAAGTTAAGTTAACGGGCAACAACAAGTTAAACGACAGGGAACAGAGAACGAGGCGCGCGCTCGTCGGGAACATCGAGAGCGGAAAACGTTTCCACGCTATTGGCCCCGGCACTTATGGCCGTCGCTGTACCGTCACCACTATCGACGGCAATCCATTTATCGGTCGGCCACTATTAATGGTCCGTGCGTACATGGATTAACGTCCACGAGCACGATCCACGAGCCAACCCTGCGCCAAACGCACCAGCCGAACGCGCAACCGGTATTGCGGAGTTTTTGCCCGTGGCCGAGTAATATCCTCGGCTAGGCCAGTGGGTAAACTGGTTTTGGGGTTGAATGTTCCACCCCCGTGGCGAATCAGGACGAACGACCGGACATTGCATTAAATCTGACATACGCGTTCACGCCTGTGTGTTGTAACCATTACCCGGTTACCGATTTCGTTTTAAGTTAACAATATGTGTGTCACGCCAGCGACGTTTTACGGTGAATCGGGAGTTGCGAGGGGTGGGGGTGGGGGAGGACACGGTGGGTCGATTGTTTGGCGAACCATCGTGACTCGCTGTCGATGGCCCTGGTAACTGGAAATTGGTAACTCGGTATTTGCGATCGATATTGGGCTGATTGTAGCTGGTATTGGCTTTCGTATTCCTGTCAAAAGTCACGAAATTCAATGGAACTTGAAACGCGCGCGCGGGATATTCTTGTAATTGATATCGGCTTAATGACGATCCTCTGCTGTCGATGCTCGTTTATTTTATGGGGCAGATTTCTACATATATATATATGTGCGTGTGTGTGTCAGGAAAAATTTATATTGTTTTCTGTTTTGTTCTATTTCAGTTGAGATTCGGTTATGTATTTCGTTTCATGAGTTACGATAGATTGAAATACAAAATACTGGAAGGCAATGCTTAATTTTTTTTTAGAAAATATTGTGTTTGAGTATTTTGTATTTGACCATGTTATATCTCTGTATGTTCAGAATCTTTTAATTGACGAAGTTAAATCAATTATTTTAATTTAATGTCTGTCACATCATTACCACGATGTTAATACTACTTTATGACTGAAAAAGAATATTTTCATTCAGTCTTGTTATTTATTAAATGGTATTTTTATAATAAAATAGTATTCCAATATTTATAAGACTTTTTGTAAATGCACAGTGTGTATTGTATGAATTATTTCAGCATCTCATGAACACTGTAGCGAGACTCATCTACATTGAAACAAATTTAATAATGTATATATAGAAATTACTTAGTCGCGAAAATATTTAAACAATCCATTATATTAATACATCTGAATATTCATAAAATCGTCTGTGCTTTAGATTGACTATTCATGCTGTATACTCAGTTTTTACTAAATCTATGTTTGCAATAAATATTTTCTAACCTTTACATACATTTTCGGATTGAGCTCGCATTTTACTAACAATAATCATGACAGTGTTAACGAAATTTCAAAATATAATATATGTACATGTATATAGAAAAACTGTTCGAACACTTTACATGATGATGAATCATGTAAAACTTTTTGATATTTTTTAATATATATATAAATACATATTTTAATGTCAATTCATAGATATATATTATATATCGATTTAGATTTAAATATTATGCTTGTATATATATCGATAACTTTCGAATCTTCACACGATTGGGTACGAAATATCGAGATTTTTCATTTGAAACGATACAGAGAGAAAACAAGAGGAGCTGAAATGACAGAGAATAAGTTATTATTGAGAACGAAGAGGATCGACTAATTTCAGAAGGCTTGCAATCGCCGGATTCCGTCTTTAAATCGTCTTTACTCTCTATATAATATAATTTCCGCTTATTTCCGCTGACGCAAACACGCCGCGTCCTGTTGGTGAATTCCTTGCAGTTCTCTTCAATAATTTGATCTGTTCTTGTTACGAGGGAAATCGTGCAAGCTCCAGAAGTTTCTAAACGAATTAAGAAAATTTCCTATCATCGATAAAAGTTGTCAAAAAGTTTCCACTCCAGTTAAGGAAAAATTTTCTCGAAACGTATTGCTTCATTGCGCAAGCATTTTTAACACAGCAAAGAAAAGTAAAAACCAGCTCGGGCATCGTAGTGAAAATATAATTAAATGTATTAAAATTACAGAAACAGAAACGCAAAGCAACTCATAGACCATTGTTCCGGAATTAATTACGAAACATGAGCTACTAAGAAGACAGGCTAATTAGCTGCATGAATTAATAAACAGAAAAATGTGTAATTATAAAAGAAGATTTTTTTGAAAAATTAATCTTGGAGTTTACGATTCTTTTATGATAAAAGAAAAGGAAGTTTCAAGTAATTTAATATAATTCTTCTATTTTTCGAGTAGTTTAACATAAATTGTACATTGAGATACAAATTGCTTTTAGTACATGTAATTCTAATATCTGGACATTTTATTACACTATTCAATTAGTTCAAACAAGTACTATAACATTTTTTCTTTAATATCTTAGTTCTAAACATTTGGTTCATTCACGTAAAAGTTACACACTGTGTTTTATGTGTTGTAGCATTTACACGTTAATTAATTAGAGTCAAGTACGACAATAATAATCAAGATTGTTATAATAATCAATCACTTGCTCTTCAATAAATATCTTTTCAAAATTTCAATTTCAACAATTTAGTTTCTCAGAAGCTATGTGTATACGAGAGAATAAAAATAAGAAACATGGTCTTTTCCCCATGGAATTTATAATTGAGTACTTATTCTGTCTCATTATATTATATAAACAAGCATTATTTTTTTCTAAATTGGAAACAAATTTTACTTTCCGAAGCTTAAATAGAAATTTATTTTGTGCATCGAGTAACATGACATGTTCTACTATAGGCATTTTATATGTTTTCACATGCCTTATGCATTCTGGTTTTTGCATTTTTAAGTTTCTCAAAAAGACAGTGTAACCATGTCAATTCAAATTCGTGAAGTTGTTAAGTTGTAGCTGCAGTTT
>CAJDYZ010011933.1:5818-23455 GCA_903986555.1 Heterotrigona itama
AATAACAACGATAATGTACGATTTTAAAGTAAATTTTGAAAAGAAGTCATTTGACCCCGATTGGTACGTTTAGTGTTATGATTACAGTTAGAAAATAGAAACTTTCCCAAGTTGGGACAAGACACTATAATAACAGCGCTACCTACATTTATCGTCTCGAGGTTAAGAGAGCGAGAGAAGTATTGGAAAATTGTGTTTACTATTTGCAAACAATTATCGCAACTCTTTTCCTAAAATTGCATTAATCATTCGCATCGTCTCTATTACAAATCTCCCGTAGAACGCAGCCACTCGTCGCCGTCTAGTTATGAGCGATTTATTAGTTATCGAACATGGAACTAGCTGCTTCTTCGTAGGACTCGATTCACGGTGTGGTTTCGCAGGGTGGGGTCACCGAAGGTTGCGCAACTCGTGGCTATTGCCACGGCGGTGCTGCCTTCCACACGATTGCCACTTTAAGTGCGCCATAATGGCAGTGGGCTCGCTAAGAAGAACGCGATCTTAAGAAACGGCTCACGGTGCCTGGGTAGAGGGCTCGCTCGCTCGCTTGCTCGCTCGTTCGTCTCGGTTTCGCCCGGTCTCTCGTGAGGTTGGCTGTCTCGATCGCTCAGGGCCCCGCGGATGCGGATCGCCGTTGGGCCTTTCACTGGGGCCTGCGGGCTACGGGTCGCGACCTCAACGTGGTCCACTCCCTCTTCCCTTCCTGCCCCTTCGCCACTCACCTTTCGTCTTTCTTCCTCTCCCACCCTTCCCTATCCTTCCCTCCTTCTCTTTTTCTCCAAACATTTTTACCTCCCTTCTCTCCTACCATTGTGCTTTACCTAACCCGGCTCCCTTTGCCTACTACTCGCTCTTCTCTTCGGCTTCAGCTCCGGCGCGGCGTCTCGTTGCCTTCCCCCGCGTCGCAGCTGTCCAGCATCTCTCTCGTAGTCGTCTATTCTTAGTCATTCTCGTTAGCAGAAGACCCCGAGACGATGACCAATGCAAGTTCCCGATGGAACGGCTTAACTTCACCCGCCAGATAGATGCATCTCTCGCTGCAAACAGATAGATTTAGGTTATCGCCGGTTCGGATGTTCGATCGGAGGTTGACGCCGAGGAAAGGAATGGGTCCCTGGGAATGTGAGAGAGGAGGACGCTCTGATATACTGTTCGTGAGGCAGATGTCGGCGTAGGTTCGCGACGTTCCCGCGAGAAGAAGCGGCTTGCCCTGATTTTCAAGGCGAGCGCCATACATAGATCGAACGTATAACGTGATCACGACCTCCGCGATCGGGAGAGCTTAATCGCAAACGAGTTACGGAATAGATCTGATATTCAAACGCTTTCTCATGTCTTATCTACGTTTTTTTTTCGCAATTGCGTGGCTTGTCTACATGAGGTAAAATCATCGAGTGCGTACGTTTCGTATGAAAATAGTTTCTGACTTGGAACGGAACGGAAGAAGTAAAATAATAAAATATCTTTCCACAGTTAGTGATTCTTTGTCAGTTCCGACGATTGAACATAATTGAACGTAATTCGCGAAAGGACCACTGTGATCTTTTTCGAGATCGACATTTCAGAACGTGAGACACGAAGTTTCATATGATTCTTCTAGTCAGTTGTTAGTCACTGGCTTAATCATGCGGGAATCGTGTGGCGTCGTACGGCCACGAATGCTATAACTTCACTGAGAGAAAAGAATCCTTGTACCTTAGCCTATCAGCTAAGTCAAGTCTCTTAATTTCTCTTGGCTACGATTAACTTACGTTCCACTTCTATTTAGTAACCGGAATTTAATCGTACATTCATCGACGAACGCACAGCGTTATGTGAATTTCTTAGATACCAACTCCGTGCTTCGACTTTACTTGAGTCTCGTCGCGGCTGCCTCGTTAGGAGCGACACTCGCGGTTGTAATTAACTTCGTACGAGCCCGTAGACAGGGGAATTCATGGCGCTACGTGATATGATTTTTGTCATCGGTTCTGCTATTTCTTTCTAACTGTAGGAATGTATCTACGTAGGAATAAGTCGTGTCATCGACGAGTTCCGTTATCGTTACGTTACAACCCGACCGCAATTTGTTCAAATAATCCGAACGTATCGGATATATTAATTTCACGCGGCTTAATTTCACGAGGGGTACCGCGGTAATTTTCAAATTACAAGTTGCCCGCTGGCAAAGTTACAGGCTGTGGCATCGTTCGAGGCATCAGCCTTTAAGACATTGTCTAAATAATAGTCTAATGGATAAGGTATTCTGCAAGCCGAGGCGCAGCCGATGGTGCCGCTTGCGCCATTCTGGTTACGATGGCAACGATAGTCTATATTCCCTTACGACTAGTTTCATTCCTCTTTAAAGTGTTTTAGAGGTTCTCGAAGTGGGTGCTCGGGCCGTTTTCTCTGGCAAACTGCCTCTCGTCTCTGGACCCCGGCTTGCACTTCACCGGCCGTTCAACGGTCGTTGCTAACCTGGTTCTTGAAGATTCATCCTGTGTGTCTCGTGCCGATGCGAGGCTCTTATGGTTCCTGGTAACGATCTTTTCCGATAGGTTACACGATTTAAACGCGAGCTGCACGTGCATACACGGTCCGATGCGGCCGCATAATTTCTAGAATATATTTACGCGAGAGACTCGAACGACCGTCGAACGGAAGTCCTTGGTTTCTGGAAAAAGTGCTCGAGTAGCTAATTTCATTACGAGATCCTTGAGATCTTGAGCTGCTCGACGATCACGAGGTTTCTCAAAGCGAGGAAGCTCAACAACGAAAAAATTCCGACGCGATTGGTTGGAAATTGGTCGTCGTTGGTGAAGCAAATAATCAGCTTCTCGATATTCTTTCGAAGGTACGGAAAGAAACGCGGAGCTTCTCCGCTGAGGAAGCACGATAACGACGAGTGGAGATCATAACAGTTATCTTCCACGAATCAATTGAATCGTGGCAAAAACCGACTTGTGGTATCGAATGGCGTGAAACTGCCTAAAAGAAATGCAAATATTTTCTATTTGCTTTTCTTTGCGCTGAACAGTTATTCCAATGCCATTTACTGTCCTGGACTTGACAATATGTTGCAATGATTTCTCAGTCAATATCTTTCAATATTTTCCCTGGACTTATTTTCATTCAATTAAAAATTCTGAAAAAGAAAGAGGAGCGATACACGGGGTTCGTTCACCTGCATGTCTCAAACGAACGAACAAAGTCTTACCTTGAAGGCGAGGCTGTACAGATTGACCTTGAGATGAAAACTCAAGCCGAGTTCATTTCGCCGATAAGTGCGCTCCGACGAAAATGATTGTTACACGTCTGGGTTAACCAGCCACGAAAGATCGTCGTAAAAGAAACGTCAGGTTTAACGCAATTATCTTCTCGTCTCTCGAACAGTGTAGTGGCTGTTGTCACTGGCCACGGCGTTGCTCGTTAATTCTGTTAATTTGTGGCGCAATCGAATGAGAATCTGGGAACGTTATCTCCAGCTGGATATATTCCAAGTGTGTTACAACGTACTCTCTCTCTATCTCTTTTTCTCTTTCTTCCTGCGTATGAATGGGAAGAAGAATGGTGAATTGCGTAACGATTTCTCCCACTTTTTACTCCTTTTTTTTCATCGCCGTATTTCGTGAAGAATTATCATACAATTGAGCACACAGGCGAACGTTTGAAATTGTAACGGGTTCAGGTTTACAATGTTGAATAGCCGTCAAGCGGTAAATAATAGGCGGTTAATTTGTGACTGCCATCTGACGCGCAGCTTAGCGCGTTTACTTACGGTTTCCGGCGAGCAAGAAATCGCGCCGTCTGATAATCATCTGCAGTGTTATCTGGCTTACGATCACGAACCGTGTCCCGCGTCCGATACGGCTAAATTAGTTCTGGGAACGCGATTACCCACCACCATGCAAATTGAAATAACACGAAGCGTTACGCCCCTGTATACGCACGTGTGTGTATTGCCTATATTACACGTATGATATTCGCTCATTTTCATCGGCTAATTACACACTCGATGATGTTGTGCCACTTGAATCTTGATTAAACGATGTACGATAAGAATAAGTACACGACATAGATTTTTAATTCGTTTCACGGTAGCGCACGTCTGTTTCGTGCGTGTTTCGAACAACAGAATGAATCGGCATCGGGAGATTTATAAATGTATCGGGCAGGTTAGAGACATGGCATTAATCCTCGAGCATTTAATAACCTAATAAGATCGCTTGGTAGCAACGATAACGACCATCCACCGATCGGTGTAGCGAAAGGATCTTCGAGAACCACCTACGGCTCTTTCATCGTGGTAAAGACACGCAGCAGAACAAATTGGGGCCCGCCGGGTTGTTTGACAAATTTCGTCTAGCGCCGCGGGAGAGTACCTTCTAATATCCTCCCGGTTGATTCTTCCTTGTTCTCTGGTATCTTCTGTCCCCCTTGCATCTTCTTCTCTGGCTTCTCTTCGAGTATAGTTGGTCCGCTGCTGCCGCCGCCGCCGGCCATCCTTTAGCATTCGTTGCACGACCACTTTTCTCCAGCCTCCAGCTCTCTATGAACAGGTTCGTGTGTGCAAAAGAATCTGCATGCGCATGTATATGAACGCGCGCGAGCACGAGCTGAAACGCTCGTACTGGAGCGTGCAGTGCATACTAGCACGATAGGTGGTAGGACGTGGAGGATGAGGCCTTCCTTGGTTCTGAAGAAGGTACCGCTATCGCCCTCTGACCTCTCGAGGCGAGCGAACGAGGCCTCCTTCCACTGGCACCGGTAATTTTGCCTTCGGTCCTGGCTTCCTGGTGCTACCCAGATCTAGATCATCGAAAATCGGAGACGAGGGTCTCCCAGGTCCCGCGAACCTGAGGATCAGCGCTCTGGTTCGATTTAACCAAAGGGACTCGAAACTCTCTTGCACGCGATATTTCGATCGCCAGAGAGATTCGGAGAGCCGACAGTTTGCTTCTGTCCTTTTGGCTGCGATATTCTGCGATATTCCATATAATACGTCGCTCTGTTGGATAGAATTCCGCTAGATCAATTTCAACAAATGACATACGGAGGAAGTAAATGAAATGTTCGTTAGATGATAGACTGTGAATTGAGGAAAGCTTACATGGTAAATGAAAATCAGATGTCACGTAGAAGCATCCACTTCGCGGACTTTTCCCCGTGGGAATGGAACATTTACGAAGTGGCGTGGAGCAGAAACACTCGCATTCCGAGGTAAATAGCGAGCGAGCTGGCCAGTGCAACAAAAACATCGGACGTTAGGCGAATTCGAGATGAGAAACCGTTCCTTTCGAGAGAGAATTATTCAAATTGCCGATGAACCCACCAGTCAGAACAGCGGCCAGCACTGTAACAAGTACATAGAAGCGGTGGGCGCGCGCGCGCGCGCGCGCGCATCAGCGTGCAACCGCTCGAGAACAACTGGAAACGAGGAGCTCTGCAAAGGAAATAATGTCGTGGGATTGTTTCGCGCGCTGTCAAGGCTCCGCCGAGTTATTTCGTCGCGACACATCCCTCTCGACGCTGAATAAATGAATGCGTCGTTGGATATCGGACGACGTAAAGATACTTAATCTGCTGATAGCTGTATTATGAACGTGATAAGGATTCTGCAAGAAAATCTGATAAAATGCTAGACATTTACAATTGCTTAACTGAAATATAAACGGGAAGAAAAATTGAAACCAATGTAAAAAAATATTATACTTTGTATGAACAACTGGCTAAAGCTGTGTACTATTCTTTTCTTTTTTTTTTTTTTGAAACGTCCTGTTGAAATTAGTTGAAATAGATATGTTAATAGTCTGATTTGCTAGTTCTAAGTTCTATTAAATGTATAAATCATGTCTATAGTGTTCGAGATTGACGAACGATGTCCTCGAGGATGATAATCAACGTTACCCATATATTTATAAAAGTCAATCGTTTGCGTGTATACAGTCTCATCACGGATTAGTACGATGACTAATCCTAATATCCCGATATCGGGACAAGGGTAACCACTTTCGAGCAATGCCGAAATAACGGTTATCGACGAGCAGGCAAATTAACCTGGCCGGCTTCGAGAGACCGCTACCGTGGTAAAAATCGCAAATCACAATGGTCGGTCCTTAAGTGGCTGCGCGGCATTTAATTTCACTCGGCCTCGCCGTTTTCGCCATATAATTCCGATCGTCGATACCAAGCCGCGAACAAAAGCGTTCCCGCGAGAGACCTTGGATAAATAGCAGGCGTGAGCGTCCCCTGGTTTCCACCACGATTTAACGGCAGTTAATACTGTAACAAGGACAACGATCGCGTGTAATTTCTTTATCGAAGTCCAGGACTAAGGTAAAATGTACCAGGAAATTCGAATCGTATGGTTACAGAAACGATTACTTATTATCTTCGAAGTTGCTGAATACATGGAATTACGTTTCTGTTTTACGATTTATTCACGATATTCTTATAAATTTGATAACGGCGTGATATATGGTATAAGCGCCAAGATCTTTTTAAGCTCGTCCGTGAGAAAATAAGTATCTTGTGTAACTCTTAACAAGATCTCAGTAACTTATCGAAGTGTAAGACGTGTTTTTACTTCGAGCCAATTAACTCTCCAGTTTATGCACCGTCCAAGTGTTCTTATAAACTACAGAGAGAATATTACCCGAGAAGTACCCTTTTCCAACACCTTTTTAGCTGTTACGCTGATGCAAAAATAAATATCACTTTTTTCTTTTTCGGGAAACAAGCCGATACGAGAAGCAATATCGTAAGAATTTTAATACCGTTCTAAAAACCAATACGAAAATTAATAACCACGGTCATAAAGCGCAATTAAAAGCAGAGGACATCGGGCGGCCAATTTTCGGCTTAACAAGCCTTCTTCGCAGACTAAATACGATCAAATTAGTGTCCGCTCGGTTCGGTATTTATTTCCGGTCATCCGGATGCCAGTAATCGTTCGCGCGGATTGCGGACCGTTCAGATTCCCAGGCGAACGAGCAAGAAATGACTCTGAATCCCGTCCGGAAAGTGATCATCGTTGCCTCGAGTCACACGATTAAGGACGCCATTCTCCCTGTTTCGCCTGTCTCGCTGGTCTCGCGACCAGAGAAAAGAAGTTTCAAAAACGACCCGGCCGAGTGTCATCGTTGCCAGGTAGAAGATAAAATCGGCCAATCTACACAGAGGCTCTCTTTTTATCGTCTTTTTTCCCCCCTCTCGTTCTAAGGTGAGCCGATAAAAGGCGCTTTATACGAACGTTACTCTGTCCACACGGCCGGAGACAGTGAAGAAAAGAGCAGTGACAAGAGTGAACAAGGAGAGGATGCCGTCCGAACAGCATAGAAAGAGAGAAAAAGACGTTCGTTCGTTTTAATCGCTAATCGCCAATTACCTGGAGCGTCCCGCGCCCGAAACCCCCAGAAGCATTTTAACGAGCCGCCGTGTCGCCCGGCCTGGAATTTTACTTCTGCCTGGTCAGCTTCCAAGCGTCTCCTCCGAACCAGAGGCCACAGCGTGTTCACGATATCTCTCCTCTCTTCGCTCTCGTTTTACAAGCCTTCTTTTCCTTGTCCATACGACTGAGTCGCCCTTTTCTGGCTGTCTCGGTCTTTACATAGGACTCGAGTCTTCTTTTATACACGCATGTGTGTGTGTGTGCGCGCGCGCGCGCCCGTACCAATTAGCGCATACTTTGGCCCTCGGTGTTCGGCTGGGCCAACGTTGGAGCTGTCGGTCGCTTTCGGTGGCCAGAGTCCAGAACAGAAACCGCGGCCACGGAATGGGACGAACCGTTTCAAAGTTGTTGCTCCACGTTTCGGTATCTTCTGAGAGAGGAAACTATCACGCGATTCTTGTGACAGGTTGTAACGGGCAGTAGACGATAGGCCTGTTTGCAAATAGGTTTAAACGATTAGTCATGAAAAAAGAAATAGGGATGAGAAGGGGAAAGAAGAAAACGAAAAAGAATAGGGATGAAGTTAAAAAGGAAAAGAGATTACCCAGAGGTTATGGATATACTCGACGACACCGAGTAGCGGGACTATCGCGCGAATAGCGGAAAAAGGGACGGTTTTGCAACTTTCTTTTAGATTTTCGTAACGGTTCTGGCAGGCTGTTTCGTGGCGCAAGATTAAGTATACATCACTGTGGGAGCTAAGTAATAACTGCCAATGGAATTAGAGACGCTGTACGGTCGCGTATGCTAGATGGGATATACGTGACTGTACGTCGATGCGATTTTTATCGGTAGACTGATGATGGGATATCTATAGACACGGAAGCGAGATATAGGAAGAAAGTCGTTGTGTATCGGTGTTTAGATTCCCCTTGGAGAAAATTATCGTAATAGATAATCCATCGGTGCGTTAACTCGATGATGCTAGGAATTCGTAAGATCAAATACATACATGAATCACTCGATGTCATCAACCATATATCATACTCGCGATTCGACTGTTACACACTCGAGATCTGTCATTTACTCTCGACGTATCGAACCTCTAAAAATTCCTAGTATCGACTGATTACCTTCAAAATCTTACCTTCACATCCAAGATGTCCTGTTTCGGTGGCCGCGATCACCAAATCTATATGGTCGAAATGCTGATTCACAAGTTAACGTTGACACAAAGTAAACTCAAAGACATCGGTGAACATCCAATCGCGGTGAAGATCTCGTTCCTCGATTTCCCCACGTTCGAAATCACGCGCCAAGACTTTTACTCGGTGAAACCACCACCTCCCACCGAAGATGGTACCTTTTACTTCATGATAGGTAGAAGTTGTCTGTTTATCAAGGAACCAAAGGACCTGGTAAGGGAATTACAATCCAGGATGACAAAGGTCGGTGTGTTTCGTGTCGGTGACACGTATCCCATTGCTGAAACCGAAATAACATTACCTGGATGTTTATGCGATCAAGTAGCGATGGCTCAAAATGATCCGGAAAATCTGCCGAAACCGTTTAAGGTAAAAGGTAGCTTCAATCTACTAGATCCTGGTGAAAACCCATCGGGTACGGTGGAAGTGGAAATGAGGATGTCATGCTTCGGTCGATCGATCATGACCCACTATGAGCTTCATCCTAAGTTCTTTGCCTTCAGAAATAAGGATCAAGAAAGAGAGTTCTGTGTTAGACGCTTGGTACCACCTAGTTATGAGGAAGGCGTTGCCAGGGATATTTCGGAGTATCCAGATAGAACGACTCTGGATGAATTGAAAGGAAAGGTAAAAGAAAAACCACCAAAGAAGAAAGCGGGAAAAGGAGATAAAAAGCGTAGGAGAGGCAGATGACGATTTTCAAGGAACTTATAAAATGATCACTTGATATACAAGAAATTCTGTTAATATGAGTTACCATGGTGATCATTAAAGACTCGTTAAATACAAAACTGACCGATTTGTGTGGTTAGACCATAAAAACGACCCAAAATTAATGGCGCGTCTTGGCTAAAAATCTCTCCAGAAGTTCCCGCGAGTTCGCGACTTTCTTTCCAAATTCTCGTGCGACGAATTCCGAGCAGGACAGAACGAAAAATGGCCCTGAAAGACGAGATCATAAAATCCAAAGAAGAACAGCTCTACATGCTCGAGGTGTTCGTCGATCAAGTGACTTTAAATCCTGAAGTTCCAGATATCAATGTTAAAGATTTGCTTGTACGCGTGAGATTCGTCGATTTGCCAGAATATGAGATAAGCGTCCCTCAAAGAAAAGAAGCTGTTGATCAGGGTCATGGATCATCTGAAAATGTTGAATTTAGAAAATCGTGTTTGTTCGCCAAAACGCCTAGTTGTCTTATCAGAGCCATAAGATGGTCACCTGTGTATTTAGACTTGTATCGTAAAGACGTTGCTTGCTCGAATAAAAATGGTGCCTTTTTGGGAACAGCAAAATTGTCTTTGCCCGCTTGCATGTGCAAGCAAGTGATTGCTACGCAAAATAACAGTAACGATCTATCTGCACCGTGTATAGTTAAAAATTCGTTTGATATAACCGATTCTAATGGAGAAACGTGTGCTAAAATAATGGTAATTTTAAGATTATCGTGTTTTGGGAGCGCCATTGTCGAGCAATTCTCTTTAAACGGGAAATCCTTTATGTTGGAGGATTCACCGCTTCAGAAATTCTTATGCCCTTACATTTTCCCGAAAAGTTCAAAATTTGAAAAAGACTCGAAAGATGAGAATGCCGCGGATAAACCTTTATTAAAACGACCAGAGTCTCCTCCACGAATTCCAATGGGACATCCTGCTTTTAAGACTCTAACTACGGCTGAGAAACTCAACGATCCTAAATACCGAGAAATGATATACAGTGCCTATCCAAATGAGCCAACGTGCTATTGCCTACCCAAAGATCGTTCGACACATCCAATGATTTGTCCCTCAGGTTGTACTTATTGTACGAAATTAAGGAATCCCGATATATTATCCAAAGAAGGAAATAAACGCGTCGAAGACACATTATCCAACACTTACTGCGTGAACGATTTTCTGCCTGCATTGCACACGCTGAAGCAGGATTCTCCATGCAATAAACCATCTAGGTTGAAAGGCGGTGGAGATGTAGAGCAAATTTACATAGATCCGATTACTTTTAGGTGGATTGACTACGATGTTGATTACGCTTGGTACGATGAGAAGCATAATATGGGAACTCGATTGGTAGGTGGCGGTGAGGAGAAAGATATGTCCAACTGCAGTTGTTCAGGTAGCCCAGTGCCAGTTCTGCCGCGAAAAGCAACATTCAGAGATAATGACGTGGTGCCCATTTTCGATGCTTGTACGCCTCGTATAACGTCCACTGGAGCAACTCCAACTTGCATTTGTCCTGGAAAAGATGCGAAATTTCCTAGAGGAGCTGCAAAATGTATGAAATCACCGTGCCCAGGGATAGACTGTCTGATTCGAGCGTTCAGAGACGCGCAAGATTTTGTGGATTCGATTGGGAAAGTGCCAGGATTACCAGGACTCGGTTTAATGGATCCATCGGAAAGTCCTTATTTCGGCAGAGACATCGATAAAGATTACGTGCCTCCGGATCGACCAGCACTAAAGAAAAAGTCACCACACGGGATTCTGCAAGTAGCAGCAACACAAGCAGCAACTCCTGCATGCACCGCTCCCTGTAGCATCAAACTTATCGACGATATGCGTCCTCACGTTGCTCCTTATTCACCTCCGATTACTCGAGGAATCGTGCCACCTCGGTTAGGAATTGTCCGCGAGGCTATACCTGTTTTACCGGAGGCCGGTTTAACAACTGCGCCCGTGAAACATAGAAAGAAGGAGGAGAAGAAGGACGAGAAAACGGACAAACAGAAGGAACTGGAAGTCACGTCGCCCGTGCTGATGGACTCGGAGGTGGGTCCTTGCGGTGAACCGAGATGCAAATCGAGAAGAAGAAAGCCTCAGGATAATAGTAGCGTGACGCTGAGTACCACTCATATCTCCTCCAAGACGCGGACCGGCGTAAAGCGTGCCGCTGCTAGTCCGAAAGCTCGTCACAAAACGAAGAAGGGACCTAAGCGTGAATTGAAGCGTCGTGATCCACAATCGAAGCACGATGATCTGTCGGTACGGGCATCCGATCATCCGTACCGCGACACTAGGAGTTGGCATTCTGAAAAAGCTAATAGTAAAAAAAGAGAAAAGGAAAAGGCAAGGGAGAAATCTCTAGGCCCTGGTGGCGATCGCCACGTACCTGAATCAACTGTTACCTCGCAATCGCCGATTCCAGTCAGCAGACGGATAATGCGGTACGTTTATTTCGTCGGTGATTATTACCCTGGGATTCATTTTGGTCATCGAAACTGCATCGACATACCTATGAGAGTCCCGGCTAACATGGGCTGGTTATGGAACACGATGGACACGGCGACAAAGTTGAAACCGCGCATTGGTTGGAGACCGGGTGCCATTGGTCGCTACTTGTATGAAATGTTGCAAGACGCGAAGGAGATTTCCATTGAAGAACTGGAAGAAGAAAAGGCAAGAATTGATCGAGCTGAACGTAGACGAACCGATCGCGGAAGAGCCGATCGTGGAAGGATCGATCGTGGAAGAGTCGATCGTGGAAGAATTGATCGCGTAAAAATAGATCGTGGAAAAATTGATCGAGGAAGAATGGTGGAACGCGCGCGCTCGGCACCTTCGCGATCGAAGAGCACCGCGAGAAGACAGAGAACCGGAAGGACTATGAGTTACCAGTCGATGCAGAAGCAATCAAAGATGGAGGGAGAAGAGGAAGGACCGGAATCTCCGCCGACATTACATATTCACAGGAAAGATGGCACTTATTACGTAACGATGTATCCCATTAGGCAAGAAACATCCACCGAACCTCGTTTGTCTGAGCCAATGAAACCACTGCAATTTAAGATCGTGAAGAACAAAGATGATGCTTCTGACACGTCTAGCTCGACCGCGTCCGACATGGAGATCGAATTCTCTCCTCCCGCGGCGGTAACCAGGCCTCGTAAAAAACCTGATGTTATCCACGTTGATACTCAAGTGCGTCAGCAGGAAATTCTAGACGCGTACAAAACAGAGGATTTTAAGAAAAAGAGCCGAAGAATAACTAGAAGGGAAAAGAAAGTGAAGAAAGATTTTGGTTAAAAAGTAACGGTAAATAGTGAAATTAGAAACGTATATGATCGTTAGCGGAGAAACTCGTCTAGTGGTGGAAAATAAAAAGCAGATTGAAACTTTTGGAACAGTGATAAGGAACGTTTGCAAGAATACATTAATACCGCTTGATTTATTCTTATCTTACCTGATGTAAAAAATAGCGGAATGATTTATATACATTTCTTGAACGTAACTGCAAGTTCCAATGCAAGTTTGAGACTGCGCATTTCAGTTTAGTGTCGAGTACGGCATCTACAGGTATCTGGCGTGCGCATGTTCATCGAAGTGTTTACCGACGGGAGTTAAATAGTTGCATTAAATCGAATATCGGCCAAGAAATGGATATCAAGGCACAAGAAAAGCAAAATGAAAATATCCGTCAGAGAATGCTCGATGTGCAACAATTACATATAACGGAATGTCCGTCGGATTCACCGTGGATCAGACCTGTTCGAATACGTTACCAACAAGATGGTGAACAGAGAGACTGGGATGTGGTAAGAGCACACGATGGTGTGAGTATAATTATTTTCAACATCAGCCGGAAGAAACTCGTATTTGTTCGGCAATATCGCCCGGCGTTTTATTATACGTTTCTGCCAGAGAAACTTGGTCCTGTGAATCTTAAACAATACCCTCCGTCATTGGGTTTAACCTTAGAACTTTGCGCCGGTATCGTAGATAAAGACAAGTCATTTGTCGAGATTGCGAAGGATGAAGTAAAAGAAGAATGTGGATACGAAGCACCTATAGAAGCCTTTAAATATGTCATTACTTTCAGGTGTGTCAATGGCAAATTTATTGAAATGCTAAAATTTTATTGTATAAGTTGCAAACTAAAAAGCTATTAGTACTTCATTTCGTGATATAGAAAATAATGTGTAAGTGAAATATCATTGTGGCTGTGTACATGTGTGTGTCATTTTACATTTTTGTGACTGGATGTATTATTTTATTTTGTCCATACATAAAAAATGTTTAACTCTATAAAAATGTCTGTCCATATTAGAAATAATAATAATAATACTGATAATAAATATATATTGTTAATAATTTGTCATGTTTAGTTATTTGTTTTCTTATGGATTATAGATACGTTTCCACTTCAGTCTGCAAACATACACTCTTTTATGTGGAAGTTACCGATGAAATGCATAAGCATCCTGGTAAGCTTAATTATAAATATAATTGTCTTTAACACTGCTCTATTTTTAAAATCATATTAAAGCTAATGATACAAGTTTTAAAAAAGCTTTTTCTTTGAAAAAAATCTTACGTTCCTTTTTCTCAAGTCTGAGTAATGTGTCAAATTAAAGGAGGGGGTGCTGCATCTGAAGGGGAACTGATCGAAGTGGTGGAACTAAGCATTCCAGAAGTAAAACAGTACATCAATTCTGAAGAAGTTGAAAGTCCACCTTGTTTACTGTATGGTATAACCTGGTTTTTAGCTAACAAACCTGAATATTGTTCTTAAGTTAAAATCTTTATATTATTAATCAGATTCTAAATAAAAAAAATTATCCTTTAATTGAATTTATTTACAAATAACACGTGTATGTACATAAAAGAATGTAAAAGAGATGTGTGATTAAGAATGGATGAATTTGCATAAACCAATATGAAGTTAATGTTCAGCTTCATCTTTTGTGAACTGGGAACTAACCCAAGCAAGGCCCCATTTTAAATTAGTTAACAGAAATTTCAGTGCCTTGGTCCACTGTTCTTCTGAATTAAATTGAATTCTGAAACAGAAAACATGCAATGCATGATTCAAATAGATATAATCATGGAAAGCATATTAATATAAATAATAGTTACTTGATGGAATAAGAATTTCCTGTTGCAGAATCTTCTATTTTTCCACGATCCATTCTATATGGAAGACAGAATCCACTGTCTCCCTTTTCCACCTGTTCCTTAAATTGTTGCAAACAATCGAGAAATGCTACCATTGCTGCATCGAATTTTGTGTCCCACAGGAATTTAAATCCTCCACTTCCATATAGTGGTAGTTCTCTGTGTTGATCTAAAGCTTCGATATAACTGTGATTACCAAATGGCACTAGACGAAAACGTTTAAATGTGAGATTCATTTTCCTAGCAAGAGCTGTTAATAGCAAAGTGGTCTGTCCCCAAGCAGCATTTATTTCGCTCCAATCTACTGGTGCACTTGGTAATCTACCTAACCGGAAAGAATTTATAGTTCCAAAATGTCCTGAGTGCCAAATATGAAATGTAGCATTGAAAACATTTGTTTTCTTCAGTCTCTCTAGTTGTGAAGCAGCATAAGCTAACTGACACTCCAAACTAAACAAAATTATTGTTGTTAATGAGACAGAAATATCAAAAAATGTACTTAATGCAACAACATGTCATTATTACCTACGGTATTCATCTTCTGCTAATATGAGATCTCTCTTATGTTTTGAATATTCTCTCCAATACCTTTCTTCTTCACTTTGTAATCTTTCTCTTTCCCTTTCTTGTTGAGCTATGGCATTTCTAGTTGCAATTTCTTCTTTTCTTAATGCCTCCAATTCGTTTATCATTCTCTCTTCTTCAGACTTCACATCCTGTAATTCTTTTGTGAGAGTTTCCATTTCCACATCTTCATGGCCTTGATGTTGCTGTTCTATTTCTAACTTTTTTAAGTACTCATTATAGTCTGACCATTCTCCTTCAGTCATTCTTAATTGTTGATCCATTAACAGTAAAAGACTATCCGTACATTCATCACAAAGTGGATGATCAGCAGAACTACTACTGCTAAGAATATCAAATAATGTTGCTCGTACCTTAAACAAATAATTTATATATTTTATATCACTGATAACTAACAAGAACTAAGATCGCATTTTATTAACTAATTTAATAACTAAAATTTATGTACCTTTAAATGGTGACTTAAACTTTCTGTTTCTCCAGAATCTCCAACTAACATAAACCCATTTGTACCATTTGCAGATTCAGTCAATTTAAATGGTGGTACTAAGTGTTCTATGCTTGTACTCTGATGCTCTAAATCATTCACCACTTGTTGTTGGATAGGAACTATATTGAAATAAACAACTTAAATAAAATATTAATGTCATAACAATTGTTTTAAACAATTGAACAGATGAATATAATAACTTGCAATATATATGTAAGCTACAAATTATAGACTAGCATAATTCAAAGATACAATTAATGGGAGAAAAAAATGTTCTCATTTTTCCTCTTAAAAGGGTAAAAATAAGCAATAGAACTTACAGAGTCATATAGTTCGAAATAGAAATTACCTACGTGAAAGTTCTGCTAGCGCGTGTTCTTCAAGATGCTGAAAACTCGGATCTAGTCTGAGAGGTTGTAGACATCGCTGGCACGTAAAATTCACATTACTTTTCATATCAACCATTTTGATATTTGGTTATTGAAAAGTAAGTTGAGCTTTCAACGAACTCGCACGTACACTATTTATAAATACGCATTTGACGCTTGGAAGACAGGGTCAGCTGATTTTAGTTCTATAATGTTCCGCAAGAAGGCGTCATTATTCGTTTGTATCTTCTATTCAATTTATAGGATTTAGAAAATGGAAAATTAAAAATTATATATGGAAAAAGGGAAAAGGAGCATACAAATTAATACTTTGGTTTATTTAAAAACGTTCTATTGTTTTGCATTACATTAATTTTTAATCATCAAAGAAATAAAATTAATGATAAAAGAATTAAAATCCATTATGATTTTTTTTTTTATTTAATTTCTTATCTTAACATTATCGTAATATAGAATTAATTTAATAATTTTCATAAATTTATTGAAGTAACCAGGTTAGCCAACGTTTCTGATAATACCCTATAAATCTCAACTGGAACAAGATGTGCACGTCATCTAGAGGTGATTTTGAAAAACAGTATAGATTTGTCTGTTTTATCGAATTTTGTGGACTGAAAGACCAATTGTGCATTTTGTCGCACTACCGACAAGATACATGAATAGACCAAGCATCTTACGGGATTCGTGGCTCGAGACCTGAAATACGGACATAGTAAAAAATTACTGGTTTTTTTTACCGCACTCTACGTTTAAACAACAGTGAGAGATTAGTGAATGCGCCAGTAATATAATTTTTCAGATTCATTACAGTGTTGTCAAACTTTCAATATCGAAATGTAATGCTCGTCTGTGACTATACCAAGTAAAGTAATACAAGCAAAATGTTTAATTGTATCTTCAGATTCTAAAACACGAGATTAGTGTATAATATTCCATTTTTTATTATCTATTTATGTGTGTGTTAGAAAGAGCGCTATTCGTGTTTTACGAATTTATCGGTTGGTTTTTCGTTGGAAACGATAATCAACTTATAACGGAAATATATTTAGAATGGACCTGACATTTAATCAAAAAGAAAACATAGAAAAGATCTATTATTTTATCAAATCACATGTTTTGAAAATATCCATCAAAATCTAAAGTCTACGGTCTTCGACAATATTTTCAAATGCATTATACATTATTATAAAAAAATTCAATCTATAATTTTAGAAATCAACGATCTCCCTAATAATTCAACAAATCCTTTAATTACATAGAAACTAAATCGTGATCGCAACTGATTAGATTATATTATTTGTTATAGAATTCATAATTGTATTGCAGGAATTAATTAGTAATGTATCACAAATAACAATGATTGCCCTGGTTTCACCACGTTGCTACGTATCGAAACCCATTCTTGCCCCATCCATCCTTCTTTTACTTTAAAACAAATTTATTCAATAAAAAAATGAAACTCCTTTTGATATACGATTGCAAAATGCTCACAAATTTGTATCATTGTGCAAGCGAACAGCAAAAGGAGTTTTAAGAAAAAATCGATGAAAAGTAACCCAAAGCACAATATATTAAAATACAAATCAAAGTTCAAATTGGAAATAATCACAATTAAGTTATAATATTTAAGATATTTTATATATTTAAAGAAAAATTAAAAATTGTACAGAATGCGTTCACAATGAATTTACAGAGATTAACTAAAACTAAACG
>CAJDYZ010011935.1:9476-20936 GCA_903986555.1 Heterotrigona itama
AAAAAAAACATTCTCCACCCCTGTGCATCTGAACACTGTCGCAAAGAGCAACACTCAACCGTTGGAAAAGCCTTGCACGGAACGTAGGTCACCCACCTGCATGCTTCCGAGGGTGGGCTCATGGCCAAGGGTTTCGGCACGATCGTCCGCGTCGTGCCTGCTATCGACGTCCAGGATATCAGCTCCTCGGTCGGTCTCCTCGGGGTTCGAACAGCGACTGGTTCCGCTCGTCAGGATAGCAGAGACAGCAGCGTGCTCAGGGGGAGGGGGTTGCTCTCGGTCCGGTAGCTCGGCGCCGGTGGGGATGGACGGTCGTGTTTCGCCGTGCTTCGGGGGCGAGAAAGGGCGAGCGAAGTATAGAGAGAGAAGGAGAGAGAGAGAGAGAGAGAGAGAATGGAAAAGGATCCAGTATCGCTCAAATTCTCTGACAAGAGTTTGATTTACTACCGATGCTACGCGACGAGACTGATCGATTCGAGCAGCTTGTTGCTGGATGAATTACCAGTTAGCGAGTGGCTAATGGGAGACGGAAAATGGGGTGAGATACAGGATTGATAGAATGTTTGAACAGGCTCCCCTTGGCGCAGGGGATGAGTGGAGATTCTTTAGAATTTATTATTTTCCACCAGCACGATCTCCGCGGGAAATTGAGATATCGGGGTCGCCCGACAGGGAGCCGATGCGAACTTTCGGCCGGGGTGGAAACGTGCCCCCGCAGTGATTAATCGACTGCGGATGTTTATGCATTCGGGAAATTTAATGCGTGGCAAAATGTTCGAAACATTGAGAGTAGAGTTGTTGGCTTATTGATAGATGGAATGATTCTGTACACTTTATGTTTCGTGAAATGATATGGAATTATATAAATATTTGACTTGTCCTTTTCTCACGCGAGAAATATTTTCTGCGCTTTGTAGCAATTCATCGAACAAGTAAATTTTTTTAGGAAATTTTCTATGTTTCTCGACTATATTTTAAAAGAATTTTTATCAAATGGTATTACTACCTTCAACACGTCGTGTATGTAAAGAAAATTACGAATGACAGTATTCAAGAGATAGAAAGATACTAAATTTCATTACTGAAGACGTTTTAATTTCTATATTAATATCAATGAAGAATGAAACGATCCATCAAACGATCGAACAAATCGATCGTATCTAACCTATTTCTACCGTTAATTGCTAGAAAATTGCTTAAACGTCGAGAAGAAGATAGACGAAGCAATTTGCTAGTGGAAGAGACGGAAGCAGCACACGAAACAGGAAGTCGATCCATCGAGAAAACAGAGAACAGGCGGAAACGCGCGGAGAGTTCCTCGAGTACCTCGGATTCGTCTTTCGCGATAACGATGGCTCGGAAGGAGATATTCGAAGAGGAAGTTGATATTCGCCTTCAGGCTTCCGAAAAACGAAACTTACGTGCTCAGTTCCTCCCATATTAATTACGGAATTCTCGGAACGAAGCTGGGAAAGGCGAGATCGTTCGAAAGTTGAAATTACAAAATTAGATACGAAAGAAGCAAAGAAAGAAGAAGCTGACGAACAGATAAGAAAGAAGTTTAATAAAAGCTTGAAATTACGAGCTAAACTCGTGACCTCTGCTCGCGGGGATACGTGATACACACGAAAGAACTCGAATCGATAGAACACGGTCGAGTGTTCGGCAACGACACGAAATATCAAACGGAAGCTGCTTTAAAGTCCAGCGAACGATGAAGCCATCGAAAGAACGAGAGCCAAAAAACAAGGTCACAAAGCGGGAAACCAGAGTACATGACAAAAGGTAAAAGAAGTCCGTGCATCAGCCAGAAATATCTGTCAAACGTGCGATTCACCCTGTCGACAGTTCCCGTCGGCATTCGACGAAGCGTCAAAAGTCAGCTTCCGACAGCAAAGTGTAAGGATCGAGCAAACGTGATCCTAGTCGATCGGATATCGAGAATCGAAGTAAAATCCACAACGAGAAACGATGGACACAAACAGGTGTTTGACTGGTTAACTGTACAACATAGTGGAAGAGGAAGTAGAACGCGATACGGAAGAGAGTGGTTCGAGGGAAACGTGACGAGGATAGGGAATGAAAATCCGATTTTCGTGAAGATTGTCGGAAGCGAGAAATGCAGAACACTCGTCGTGGAAGAAGCTGAATAGAAGCGAGAAAAGAAGCTGCGATGGAAGAGGGCGAGAGGATGTGACGCCGGCGCGAGAGGAACCTTCTAGGTCAAGGTCGTCGCAGGTGGCGTCGAGCCCCGTGGTACGGCCCTGAAGCCCCACTCGACCGCCAGAAAGCTTCGTGCAGGACGATCTTCACCTCTCTCGAGATCGATATGGCCAGCCCGCGTTCAGGCCACGCCGCGTGTGCAGGTAAAATTGGCCGTTTTCTTTTTAGCGAATGCCTCTCGAGTCGGTCGATCCTGATTCCTGGACTCTGTCCAGCCGATAATTAAGCATAGATAGATCAATGGATCGAAAAATAATTAATTTTGTAAATTTAGCAAACTCTGTTGCGATTTCTTAGGTAATTTCAATTTTTTTTTCTTTTTTGCTTTTGTAATTAGTCAAAATGTACTGGTGTTTTTTTGGCAAAATTAATCGTAACTTTTTATTGTGATAAGAATACTGTTGTATATCCTTTATTCATTTTCATTGTAGAATGTGTGATCAATTTGACTTAATTCTCATATACGATTAATTCTGACAATGAAATTAATTTTCACGCGATCAGACTTTTTCCTAATCGTCCATTTTCTACGTGTTAGTCCTCATTTGCTAGGACTAATGTCCATGAGATTAGGGGTCGAAGGATAGACGTGTTTGATTTGGGCTGGATTAGGTAAAGCTAATGTAATTCTTTGAAAGGTTATTTGTTGCCACGTTGCAGACCTAGGATTATGATGTGTTACGTTTGGTCCTTGCTTTAGAGGTAGTTCTGATAATTTTGGTGATATCTGAATGTGTATGGTATGAAATATACACCTAATTCCGTTTAGATTGCATTTGGGGTGATTTGATGGATTTGGATCAATCAAATAAAGATAGGTCAGAGGAGTGTATAGATAGCTTAATCATTAGTTTGCTTAATCAAAAGAGTAATTCTCTGAGATAAAGAAGGTGAAAATTTCATCTGGGGAGATTCAGTTAGATTTAAAATATTCTACTACTTCTAGCTACTTCGTCAATCAGTGCCAGTAAATAATCCAAGTTACTTAATACGTCTCGATTCTAACTGTAACAGCTGTAATTATTCGAATAAGTTCCAAAATCAATGGACACGTGACTAACTATATAATTTATATGATATCGTTCTGATAAAGAATCATACGTGCTAACAATATTGACAAAAGTGTAAAGTTAATTAATAAATATAGCAGTGCACGATAATTATCAATAGGATCTAGGATCTTTCTTCCTAAGAATTTATTAATCGATCGAATCAAGTAAGCTTACCAATCTTAGACAGCGCAAGCTACGAGGGGTGAAGATGACTTGTGTTTTGTATTTTCTCGAGATGATTTGCAATTCTGGAAGAAAAGTTTCTAAAGAAAAACTTTAAACGAAATGGTTTCTGGCTGTTCTTTAAAGTAATTTCAAGGATAAAGCAGGTACCTACAACGGAACCTGAACGAAAATTTATTTCGATCCAAATGCAATTGAAACTCGGCATAAAATGTGGAACAAACGGAGCGTATAAATTATGAATAAAACAAACACTTTCTACGTGTATTTCGATATCTTCTGCAAACACCGTTACCGCGAATCAATCGTTTACCTATTAATTGTAAAACATTGTCACCGCGGCAGGAGAAGTGCAACTTATGTATGTACCGACGACAAACGTCGCGTGTAACTATTAAATATCATCATACGACTCATCGATGCTTTACCTCGAGCAATATTTTACATAATCAGCAAATATTTTGCTCCGTATTTCACGGTTCGATGATTTCACGGAAAATCGGTCCGATTAATAAATAATTAATTAACAATCCTACCGATATTGCAGGCAAATTTTAGCCTATTCCTCGTTAAATTTTTATTCTACTGAAATTCTATTCAAATTGTATTTCATTACATTGCGTATAAATTTCGTAGAAATTCGTTATTATATCCCGTACGAATATGAAAAATCTCTGGTTTCATTTGAAAAATACTCGCGCAATACAACAATACGAATTTTCCGTTCATCGAGAAATGAAGCACGCCCGTAATGAAACTGAATTTAAACTTATTGAATTGAACTGATCAAATTACGTTTTACGAAATGATCGAATCCGATAATGATGGGTCCAAGTGCGTCGCTAGTAGCTCCGAGCACTGATCGAACTTGAATATTATAAACGTACAATATATTGAGATCACGTTCTTAATGGATACTCGACACTACGAATGAAAATGTTGCTTTTAATTATTAATTAAAAGCAGCTTAACACGATGCATAATTCTGACGAAAGTATATCGATTACAACTCATAAAAATTAACGTAACTTTACAATTCTGATATAATTAACGTAGCAGTATAATTCTGATAAAATTCAGGTCGACTACACTGTACTATAAATCGTACACTGAATCTGATTCTGTTGTACAATCAATCCCTTGTCATTTGTGACGGTGAGCGGTCAAGCATAGAAATCAGAATTTTCTTTCGTACTATTAAGTTCTAAAAATGAACGTCCTTGTCAACCATGCCAGGAAGGAAGACAGCCTGCCTCGAAGTCGCAGTCCTTCGAGCATCCGTTTAGATTATGCGTCTCGTGCAACCACTTGTATCAGCTATAAATGTGCGGCTTTATTGCACGAGAAATTTTTCTAGCGAAGACGCTAGGGATCACGGTGTTTCCCACGGGATGTTTTTCCGTTCGAATATAATAACGTACGTACGTAGCTCGAGGTATTATCAGACAAAAGTCATGCATGGCGATGCATGCATCTCGGAATCGATGTCGCCGCCGAGAGGACTCTCTCACGTGACATTTCACGTCGAGTCGTTCTGCTCGCGTGACTTCTCGTCCTGGCTTCCTCCACGTGGCAGGGACACCGATTTCAGGGACGATTACGCTGGCAGACGCCAACCAAAAGGTTGTTGCTTTTCTGGACAAAGTCGAAATTTCGGTGATTCAATGGTTATTCGTGAGGGACGTTTAGAACGAGTAACGGAATGTCTACGAGTAGTTTTAATTCTACTTTCAGTTTAAGTTAATCCGGCGAAAAAGAGATAAAAATATGTTTCATTGCTCCGTTGTGGAAACGTGCAGATCTCACGTGATGCGGGATTAATGTTTCAGCTTTGTTACGTCGTGGAATGTAATATAATGGCAGAGATTTGTTCAGGTTTGTTCTTTAAAATTATGTCAGCATGCAGATTCTTTCTGAATAAAAATAACTTCGTGTAAACATAGGCTGTGCGCAAATACTTTGTTGGAAATTTATGAGAAAAACATTGAAAAGCAGGGAAATATGAACACGAGTTGTCTGCTCGACATAGTAATTGAATGAGTGCTGATAATATTGAATATTGAAAAAAAACTAGGGAAATCATTGGTCACCGAATGTTTACTCTTTCAAGGAAAAATACTATAATGAGTTTACATCGAAGTACAGATGAATCAAGAAGAAACGATATGAATTGGCATTTTATTTCCTATTGGATTCCACGTCTGATTCTACGTTTAAAAAGAGAAAAAATATTCATATTTTCGTCGTAATATTTTAATCAAGCATTTATTTCTTTCTCGCTTTCATTCGTCAAATATGCAAGCATCGTTTCTGCAGGGGGAACGGACACGCGTCATATATGAATAATTTAATCCCGAATATATGAGAAAAATATTATGACATCGCAGAAATTGTACTCTGGAACCTTGTAAAATAATCGATATATTATAAAACATACCACACATCAGAGAAAATACTAAATTCCCCTTTCTACGAGGCGAAAATGTCGAGAAATTCCAAGCCAAGGACGTTATAAATCCAAAGATAAAAAAAAAAATACATGAAAATGCGATTTTCTGCGAGCCTCGTAAAATTGTCAATATATTAAAAAATCTTCCAAAATGCATATCATAGAAAACAGCAATACCGTTCGCTCCAAAAAATTTTCAAACAGCAACCTCTGCCACGAAAATCTGAAACTTCAAGCATAAAATTTGCAAATACGAAGTATTGCAAAACGTCGTATCGATTCGTAGTATACACTATATTAGAGAATACATGGCGTTCACTTTGATATCATAAAAATGCTGAACGTAGACTCGGTAGACTTATTCTCTCTACGAACGCATCTTTACAACGTGCCCGAGTTTTCTAGTTAAAAAAGTTCGCCTCGCACACGTCAAATTCGACCAATATCCCCGTGGTGGCTCATCGATGGCGTAATTTTTCAAAGCTCATCCCCATGGAGAGTTGCCGCAGCGATCTTGAAACTTTTCCGGGAAATTTTTAGCTTCGTGGCGCGGCTGCCACCGGCGAAATTCAATTTACTGCGAGAAAAATCGGTCCCTGGAGCGATTACGGCATGCCGATCACGTAATTCAAGAAGCCTGTTAGTTCGATCGCATTGTCTCTTCCTTGATCCGTCTCCCATGAGAGGACAGAGTGGACACGGCTATGGGTTTTCTTCGGTTCGAATTTACTTTTGGCGGAAGTTCCGGCGGCTGCATTGAAAATCCATGTGGTTCGACTTGAAGCCACTTTCGTTCATCGAAACTTTCACCGAAATAGACGTTGTGTTTAGTAGTTGTTAGTAATTATTTTTAATAATGTAGAACAATAATGTAGAACTTTTAATATCACAATATATTACTCAATATATTTCAATACACTGCCACCCTCTTCCTTTTTCCATATTTTTTAAGAAAATTTGTCGACGTGACTAAAACTAATAGTCGTCAGTAGCAACGAAAGTGTTCATAAGTTCATAATTCTGTCAGTTGTTGTGATGGAAAGAAAACTTCAGACAAATATTATAATACGTTTCAATCTCGAATACATCTAAGAAACAGAGTAATTTGCAAAATTATTCTTCCGATAGAAAATTCCACGTATCGTAGAAAATGTTTCAAATATAAATTATTCCTCGACAAAAGAAGGACGAGAAAGCATATTAGAAATATATCATGACATGGTTGTTCGTGTAAAAGAATACGAGACACGATGAAGCTGCGTACGAATTTCACGAAAAGAAAAGGGGACAGGCACGAGTGGGAAGCTGTGCGCAGGGAAGAAAATACTATAGGAATCGCATTCTCGCGAAAATAGCTACGTCAGTTGCCATATTGAATCGTATCGTAACATTAAATTCTACATTGAATCGATTTCCTCACACGCCCGAAGCAATACCATCGCCAAGATTTCTCGATTCCCTTCGTTGCCTGTACAACAATCGCGTTTACTTTAAGCAATAAAAATCTCGTTGTTCTCGACTCGGGACAAGTGTTGGATGCGTCCAACGAAATATATCTCCGCGATATTTCTGCAAGAAGAAATCCCCGTTCCGTGCTGTTTCTGCCCGTTGATTGTTAATCTTTTCCCGAGCTTTCTTCCGCAAGGATAAGCGTATTATGCAAAGGAGAGAAGCTACGTGTAGCTTGCACCGCATTGTTCCGCAGTGTTATCGACTAACGTGTCCCGTTTGTCGAATTTCAGGTAGCTCGTCCCATTTATTTGGCCGGTTATTAGGTTACCACGAAAGGCTCCACTCGTCTCGAGCGTCATCATTTCTAGAGTATTATTTCCCGTGATCGCTCAAAGTCACGCCGTTTGAAACTCGTGGAAGCGTGTCAAGAATCGTGTCGTTTTACATTACTCGTTAATTGATTCCAACATTTCGAGACACTGAGTGTAGATTGCTGGATCATAGAAACCCATTGCCGGTAAGAGTACGTGTAAAGTGGCACACGGATGTGTTTCATTTAAATGTTTCAACTGCGCGAGACAAAGTGTCAATTAAAATCCCATCTGCGTTCCAGATTGTTCTCTGCTTTTCTCCCAGCGTCCGGACGCGGAAAGAAGAAGAAGAAAAAACCGTGCTAAAGGATCGCGCACGAGGATTAAAGATTCACAAGGCGCGGCTAAAATTAGCTTGCTTGCCCATCGTTTCGCCCAGAAGATTTTCATCTTCTCTCTCCGTGTTTCCCGTTACTCCGCGTATTTCTCCAGGGAGCACAGAGCCGATTTTTAATTGATATCTCCAGTCTCCAGGCGTAGGATTAATTCCGGAAAGTGTTACTTTCAAACACTTTCGTTCCGAGTTTTAAAACATAGGGAATTCTTCGAATCTAGTTGAACACGTTCCTATCAGAAATTCCTTTTACACAGTTCGTGGGAAACGAATAATAAAATCAAGCATTCAGACTTTATGATAATATAACAAACATCTTCTTTTAGTGTTGCTTTACTGTTAAATTTTTTATAAACGTGCTTTCAAATTTAATTAAAGTTTAAAAAAATGTACGACGAAAATTACGTACGTAAATATGCAAAAAACATTTGTTCTTTGTTAACGTCTATCTCGTAACAAACCGAATATCTACTAATTACTTGATACAAGAATTCATCAACCAACTCATTTCACTTTATTCTTCCCGAATATCCCGTTGAATCGCCACCGACGCACCGAAACAAACTAAAACAAACAGCTCCCACGTATTTATTAACAACTTTTTCATTAAACGCGTTGCAATTCCCCAACCATCAACCACGAAACCATCAACGAGAATTAAAGAGCACACAGCGTTGTTTCTTCCGTTTCAGCCGAAGCCGAATCGAAACACCGTTCGCCACGGACTTTCATTAATTTTGCACGAAGCACGCGCGCAAAAAAGCGAACCGGCGAAAGTGTGCGAGAACGCGCGAAATAAAACGCGAGGATTGATCCTCGCACGGGAACAATGAGACGCACGTGGAGAGGCGAACGGGGTGGTTTCCTGAGGCTGATTTCCAGAACCATTCGGCCAAGGACAAGTGGCGGGGTCAAGTCCTCGGGATGCAACAGATAGCTGTGGCTAACTATATCGCTGTTGTATACCGCCGAGCGGCGAGAAAACGAAGGAAAAGAGGCTGGTTCGATTTTTCTCTTCGAATCGCAGTTGTCGCAGACAATCCCCGGATTCCCGGTGTCGTGCCAATAAACGGCGGCCATGTCGGGCTGGATTATAAAAGCCCGAATTAACGAGACAGAGGCGGTTGTTTTCCGCTTGCATTCCCCACTGGTAAGCTCTCTGCCAGCTCGTTGCTATTACTCGACCGGCTTTTCGTGGACTCTAATTGACGGTTCAATTAGTGATCCTCCGATTGTTTGTCGCGGTTTGTCGGCAATTCAAGCATGCAATTTGACCTGCTAAATAAGACGTTTTAACGAGCATTAAAGAAATGACTTTTCGCTTGGAAATAATTCGCAAAACGAAGGATTATGGGGGGAAGTTAAAATATTTAGTAAACGTTCGTATTGAAGGCAAATATTTAGGACATTAGGCGAGTGAATTAATTCGTTGTTTTTTTTTTTTAAGCAAAATTAGATTTATCTGCGGATTATAAAATATTTAATTCATGTATCACGCATTTTATTCGCCAATGTTAACTTATTATTATTATTCCAATTTTGTAGAACCACGTAACAATTCCAAACAAAACAGATTATTTATTAAATCATTGCGAATCTTGTTTGCTCGGATAAGAACAAGATTGAAATATAAAAAATTCAAAGATCGCAGCAGAATCTCTCGACATAAATGTACGCTTCAATTCATTGCAAAATTCGTAGCTGAACTGAACGTTTTTATAAAATACAATTGCTTACTTTGTGAAATATAATACAATTCTCTGATTTATGTCACGGAAAAAAATTAACATTTCTGTTGCGAGAAATTAACCCTTTTAGTACTAAAAAACCGAAATTTTTGCCTTATTTTTCTCACTAACGTTTTACTTTTATAAAATGTTTCCGAAAAGCAGTATGTCTTTTTTAATCAAAATTTTTACACGTTTCGTTTCTCGTCTCCTAGTAAGATCCTACTAAAATGAATTCCTAATTTTTTTTATCACACATTATTTTTGTTTGCTTGAACGCTCTGGCGGTCAACATTCGAAAGAAGTAATTTTTAAAAACATAACGAAGAAAATCACATTTAGTGATTTATCAACTTAAATTTAAGTTAAAATTAATGAAGTTAATTCTTTCTTGTATATTTTGATATTTCATTTGAAAAAAGCCCATCCTGCAGAAGATTTATTAGATTTAATATTTCCTGGTCTGTACCGATCGAGTCTCGTTACTCGATCGCTAAATCCAGTTCGTGGATCATGGATCACGATCTAGAAGATGTAGCAGAACGCGCCAGATGGAGCCTGGCGTATCCCTGTGCGAGGCGACGACGAGGTCTCCGCTCGTTTTGGCCGCGGGCAGAGAAAGCTCGATCCCCTGGCCTCGAAGGCTTCAGCTGATATCAACGCCTCGGTTGCCTCTTCTTCTTTTCCTTTCACCGTCGCGGTCGCACGACGACATATGTCACGCCAGGGCCGCACGATTTCCAACGGAATCGTGCCTCGTGCCCTGATAACGATCGGGATAGTTTCACGTAGCGACCTCAGATCGCCCAAGGAAATCATTCTCATCGTGGTCGGCCCTGTCTTTCATCTTGCATCCAACTAACTGCTTCTTCTCTTCTTCGTGAAGCGCGGAAACAGGAAAACATTTCGAGAATAATTCGTGCAGGTAATCGTGCGAACCCTGTTCTAGGAAGTAGTCTCCGTTTTACGGAAGAGGAGAACTTACCGGAAGAAAAGAATTGTTTCTTCAACAATGTTGATGCGTGCTCCGCACAGTAGGTGGATTAGATAATGTCCCGTCTTTCAAAGCTGAAATCTCTTCGTCGTGTTCTTCGTAGTGCCTTTAATTCTTAATACGATTTAAAGTACGATTCGTAGTGACAAATGTCTCTGCCACGATGATGAAACGTCGAATTCGACAAAATTAGGTTAAAAGAAAATTTAATATACCCTTTCTCAGCAATGGTATATTAAATTTCGCACGTAAAAGAGCGCAAGAATATTGGAGTTCAATTGGAATGGTCAATTTCGTCTGACCCATTTATTGAATGCAATATTTATTTCTGGCCTTCGCGAGACTACTTTTTTTTTTTTTTTTTTAAACGAAAAAAGGCGATCGAATATTTTGGATACCTTGTTTGCGATGCCTTGGCGATTGACGTGAGAGAAACTAGATACTTATTATTTAATAATATTTAAAAATTTTAATTCTGTAGAAGTACATTATCTTTTTAACTTTCCTCGAATTTCCTGGCGAAATTTTTAAACAACCTGCCTAACAGCGTAACACATACGTAATATAACACTACTTAAAAAGCAAAATGCACGTGAAACTTCAAACATCTGAACATATCTCGAAAAACGAAGAAATCTTAAATAACACATTTCCACTGCAGAAAACAGCGTTCTT
>CAJDYZ010011935.1:54941-68263 GCA_903986555.1 Heterotrigona itama
GAGAAGAAAAAAAGGAGACGAAGAGACTACGAAAACTGGTTTCCCGAGATTCTCTGTATTTATTCCGCGGGTGAACGTGTGCCCCTGTCGGCATCTCAGGTGTGTGCATCTCGTCAAGGACTCGGCTTAGAACGCGTTTATCCAAATGCCGTTGGATCCTCCTGGATCATGCCGTTGAGGAACACCAATCGCTATCCACCTCGTAAGCCTTGTAATTTATAATAATTTGCAACACGTTGCTGTGAAACGAAGCTGCGCAGGAGAGAGAAGCCATTCATCTTCTGCTGTTGCTGCTTAAAGTTGCTAGAATCTCTTTTCAGTTGAGTTGAGTTGCAGTTGAAGATTTCTTGCGCAGATAGAAGATCTTTTTAACATAGTGATAGATCCTTAATCTGGTCCGGTAGACCAATCCCGAATGACCAGGAATCTTTTTCTGACAGTGTAAGTTACTCACAAGCGGAAATTTTTCAGTATTATAGACCGAGAAGATTTTTTTAATTGCAAGAATATCGATGTCTGCGCTTCAATACTTCAAAATTTGTTACGTAGGAAAAAGTTTCTCGAGCAACATTTTCGAATGGCTGAAAGGTTCACGATGTAGATAACAGCTAGAAAATTGTATAGTCGCTACAGAAACGACCTTCGTTGACTGAGCATATTTTTACAGCGAAGAAATGCGCGAAATCAATTGCGAAAAGCTTGAAGCGAGTATTAAACGCTCGAAACACCATGGAACAGCGGCAAAAGACAACACATGTGCCAAGTATTACAAGGATAAAGTAAAAAGCGCTTGCGTGATTAGGCTCGCAGGAGCATAAAGAACGAGTGAATCACGGGTTTTACGTACGTTGATTTCTCGAACGGTCGCGTTTCTATCGATCCCGCAAGACTTCGTGCCCGCTACCAGATTAAACCACAAGGAAATAGCCATTTCCTGGTCGTTAATCACGAGACACGTGTCCACGTGCACGCGTGTTACGAGTACGCTACGGGAACGTTCGGCTCGTTTATCGGGAAAAACGAGGTCGAAGATTAATATATCTCATCCTACAGCCGCGAACGTAACGCAACGTTTCTCTTTCTTTCTCTCTCGAGTCTATTGCATCCACGTGCCTGTCTGTACTCGCATTAATATGAAACTTCATTGGCAATATATGTGGAGAGATCTTTGAAAAGACTGAACAAATCCCACGTTAGTTTCCCTACTATTCCCTTCCATTTATTATCACACACTTTCAACCCGACCGTCTACTCAAACTCAAGCTCGCGTCTTGAATTCAACCAACTTAACTTCGAGTGGACATCTGGCGGAAACACGATGTCGAAAGAGCGTATTATGTATGCAGAATATTGTGTACAAATAACAAATTTATGGAGCTAATCATCTGGTGGCTACGCTCGTCGACGACTTACGCTTGTGCTCCATCTACGTGAAAGTTTATGTTTCAAGAGTAGAGAGGAAATATCTGGTAATGTAAAAGATACGAAAATGGGAATCGAATGTTTCCGAAGAGAGACGCTGCAACTTCTCCTTTAACGTTCTCCTAAACCGCTCCTAATACACTAGAAGGATCAAGAAAGATCTACTATCATCACCGTTCCACGACGTGGAACTAACATTGACTTGGCGATAGTAGTTTCTACAGAACGAAATGCCTCGTGTAACTTCAACTTTAGCTCGTAAATTCATGTAAATGGGAAAAGAAACTGTTTCAATGAATAGTAAGACTAAGCTATATCTCGCATTGAGCTCAACTATTAGTTTTCTTATTCATATTCCACACAAATATTTCCAACATTTTCGAAGTTATTCCAAATATTCTGGTATCCTGATGGTTTCGATCTCTCCCTTTCGATCTGAGAACGTTTCGCAATCTCGTTCTTGGAAAAATTTACCACTGTTGCTTTTATTTTTACGACAAACTGACTCGTTAATCTTCTTATTCGTGCCCCAATGAAATTTCAACACGTTGTCCGAATATTTAAATCTCATTCTTTCGCTGTTAGAAATCACTTTGCGAAACAAGTGTAACCAGTTACAGCAATCTCCGCGGACAACGGGATATCGAGGGAAGGGATTATAGCTTTACTCTTTTGGAGCACAGTTAGTTACACACTCGCGTTTTTTATATCGTCGAATATAGTCTCTGTTCTGTCGACAGAAGAGATACACTGAAGTTATAAATGTCGTCAGACTGTTAAAACTTGCATCTAAAATTTGCTTCGTGAAAAATAAGGCGTTAGAGACAAGTGATGCACGTTCAAATCAAACATATATTTCTGACGGGTAACGATACATATATACAGGGTGTCTTCATTTGAAACCATGTCCCACCCAATTAATTATCTCCCAAACTATTCGTTACAGAAAAGAATGTTTCAAGTAAAACTTTGTTTCAAAAGGGACATTTTATGGTGGTCAGAAATCATGGTCTAGCTGGGCGTGCTTCTGAGATTTCAAAGTGACTTGTGTTTTCTTAAATGAGACTATACAAGATCTATGACAAATTTATTGATTTATTGTATGTAAAACACCCTGAAATATTGGAGAGGGTACAACTATTTTTTTAGAGATAGAGCAAATAAGTGCGTTAAAATATGAAAGATAAGATAGTAAGTTTCTTAGCTGAACTTAGCAAATTAACTTTTGGCAGTTAACGATCTTGAATAACTTTGAAATGAAACACATTAGGTCGATGAATTCGTCATAAAACGGGCTACATGTCTATCTAAGAAGAAAAATAGTTTCATTTAAACGTGTTTCAGTGATCTATAATTTACCGTGTCGTTTATAAATGTTTTTTGTTACATATGCATAATTTTTTGTAATCGAAGCTGAAAATTTTGGTACATCACACCGTCGAAAATTTTGGTTTTCAAGCATAAATTGAAAATCAGTAATAAAAAGATCACAAAGTGTGACACTGACACCTCCAAGTAATATCGACACTTCCAGGTTATGAAATTTCAAGGAAAATTTTATACTAGCAATATTTAACAAAATTTATAGTTATATTATTTATAAGAAGATTTCAGGTTTATAAATCATTTAAGACACTGACGAGAGAGCAGGTTATGCAGAATATGTAGTTGAAACTTGTTCAAAAAGATTATTTGCACAGGATTATACGTGTAGCTTCTACAAGTTATATACATTTTTCTAAATTTTAATATTCCGACGGTGTTGAAATAGGAATTTTCTAGTAATTTATGCGCGACGAAAGATTATTTTGATGCCCTTCTCCCTCGAACAAACTAATTAAATAAGTTATTCTTTTCTACAACGAATAGTTATATATGAGACGCTTCAAATAAGGCATCCTGTATGTACAAATTGAAAAGCTGAATCTAAAATACACCAATCTGTTATTCTTCTAATTAATAAACTCAATATGCCAGTTCGCAAATAATTTTCACATATATTCTCTATATAGTTCAAAGTGCTTGTACAAAAACACGCACGCAGTGCTAATTACGGTTAAATCAATCGAGGTCATCACTGGCTGTTTGAATTCAGAAACCTCGCTAGATCTTTTCCACCAACCACAGTACCCGCCGCATTTCCATTCAGATCCCTTTCCAGATCCGACGATGGTGTTTTCTCTCATCGATTAGCATATCGCGTTTCATCATTAACATTCGCGATGCATACCAGTCCGTGAAACGTTTCGCGTATATCGTTGTGCGGACGCAACTTTCCGGACCGGAGTTGAATATTTCTTTCCCTCCCTCCCCCCCCCCTGCCCGCTCGGTTGCTTCATCGATCCTCTCCTTTCCACTCGAACGAACGCCAGAAAAATTTCATTCCGTCGACGAGAAGTCGCGGCGCGTAATCCACGCCATTGGTCCAGACTCGGGGGAGGGAGAGAGAGAGAGAGAGAGAGAGAAAAAAAGAACATAGAAAAAAAAGCACGCGAAGAAGAGATCTGACGGTAATGGAGAATTTTTGTGCAATTCATCATCATTGTCGTCGTCGTTGTCGTCGTCGCGTCTGTATCGAGGTTTTCTTCTTTTTTCATACGCATGTTGCTTCTACGACTTAACGACGCCACTGTGTCCTTTTGGCCTATTTGCAAGCTTACTAGGTAAGCCAGGATTTGTTAATTGCAATTAGAAACGACTAAAACTTCGCAACATTCTCAACGGCGAATCACCGTTGCCTCCTCGATTTCAATCTCATTTTCAGTCTTCCGTTTTGCACATCGAGATTGATATCGACATTATCCCGTGTGATCTCCGGTTTCTCAATTGTTTTCCCGCGTTTTTCTCGTTTTTTTCCATCGATCGATCCAAGTTAAAAACCAAGCGCGAGTTCGTCGTCTTTTTAATTCAACATTTCAGTCTTTCTAATCACGCGCGGCATCGTCTCGTGTGAATTTACTATTCGCGAGAAATGCAGGATTCCAGGCGAGCGTGCCGTAAATGAAAGGCTCGAGCAGGCTATTACGCGTTACACAGCATTATCTTCAATAGGTGCGCGTTATCTCGGGATTTATTGGTCCCGATTCGGCGAACACACGCCTCTGTAAATCCTCTTCTCGGCGTCTCGGTTACTCGACTACGTTCGTGGATACGAGAACGTGTCGAGATAAAGGCGAAAACGAGGCAAGCCTGCTCGATTGATCTCGACTTCCAAGGGGAAGTCTACGCAAATCCTTTCTTTCGCAAGGTTCGCTTATTGGGAACAGGCTACGGCCGCGAATTTACCTCACGCGTTTCCCTCGCACCGGTTTCGCGAAACGTTGTACACTCTCGTTCATAAGTATGTTAAGATGCTTTCAAACGAGAGACGACGACGATTAGCGAAGAGCCGCTCGAAACGATCGATTTGTTGACTTTGCTCGAAGGTTTATACAGATGCGGATATATTCGCAGACTTGGTGGAAAATTGTAAGATAGTTTCAACTGTTACCAACTTCGTGAAACAAAATCCAGTTGACCTCGTTTTAAAGCGTGAAACCTGTGCTTTATCAACCTTGAGTTCGTTTCTTCCAAAGATGTTTTTTGCACACCGTGCAGCAGGCGGCAGAACAAGCGTACATTTCATGCCGTCAAAAAATGTAAAAATTTGAAGCTTCTGCATAATCACAGGAAACTTCTTTCCATTATTACATCTACCATTATATCTTGAAGATCGATCTCTTAGAGCTTGCTGTGCGATATTTTTTCGTCGTCTTATTCAGCCTCAAACGTTAAAATTAAACGGCAAAGATTTAGCAAATCCAGTGTTCAAGATTCAATAAAATGGCGGCAGGAAATAGGAATTTTTAAAAAATCGAAGAGGAGACTTGAATCTTTAAGACCACAGTCATAAAAAGAGTTAACGTTTCTAAAGATATTTGAATTTTTATAATTTTTATAAGGAAAAAAAAGTATCCTTGCTTTAGAAGAAAACTAACGCGGGGCTGTCAAAATTGTAGCAATAAATTCAAAATATACAACGTTTCATCCAGTATGCGAATACTTTCTTCTGTTTCTTTTGTAAGTTTCTTCATCTTTAGTTTTACATCTTTCATCTTTAATTCTTTGGTGCGACTCACCATGCTAAGAAATTTTCAAGAGAATGATTGCAATCCGGATATATCTAATTTAAAATCAAATGATTTCCGGTGAATGAATTCTTTTTATGAAGATGCAACACGGTAATTTCCATTTCAGGAAAATTTTTATCTCTGAGGGCATCTAAAGAAATTGGAAGCAGCAGTAAAATGTGATACTTTAGTTCGAACGTTCCCTTTAAGAATTTATAGCTCCGTGAGTCGATCTCTTTACTATCTTTCAGGATTCAAACAATTTTTATAAGAAACTGAAAGTGGATCGAACACATTAGCGGCATATTAACTGATGTGCAAGAGAAAATAAAGTCATACTAGAAAATCGACGTTCTTCGAATTCGTCTTGAATTTATAGTAACGAATTGACAACTCATTTTTAATCTATAAAATTTCGTCCTCTGTTCAAAGCAAGTCCTTCTACAAGAATACTTCTCGTTTCGCACAATCAATGCAAAAAGCAAGGGAAATTCTTCGTGTGTATCGTAATTCAAACGCTTGCCTGAAGATTTTATAATACTTTTTCAAAAAAATGTTTTACTTGGAATATTACAATTATTTTCTGAATCGTCAAAAGTCTTGCAACGAATCATTAAAAAGATATTTTTTGTACAGTGCGACATCTGTTTCTCAAATAGAAAAGACCGATTCAGTTCAACCAATCAAACACGAGCGAAGTCCTTCGCGTATATTAACTCAAGCTCAGAATCATTAAGAAATACTTTGTTACTTGGAACATCATATATTTTCTGCCGTCAAAAAACTTGCAACGAATCATTAAAAAAAAAAAGAAAAAAACTTTGTACAGTACGTTCGACAGATACAGTTCGACTGATCGAACACGAACGACTTCGAAGTCAAAGAAATCATACACGTAGAAAGCTCGAACAGTTTCTATTCACAAAGTGGAATCAATGCGAGCGTAATTGTACTGTGGATTGCGGTATGCAGCGTAATTCTAACGCAATAGCGCGTCCCGCCAAGTTATTTCGCCGACGTCTATAACCTTTTGCCGCGTAAGCTGCAGATTTATTAACCACCCGGTGCATCGTCGCGCAGCTTGGGAATAAACGCGTTGCGCAAACGTGCCACGCTGACAGCGATAGATACGAAGAAGACGAAGAGTGGTGCGCAGTTGGAAGGGCAAGGGGGTTGGAAGAATGAAAAATGAGAATTATTTGGCGAGCAGCTTCAAAACCACGTAAATAATTCACGTGGCTTCGTGCGGCCACGAGTGAAATGGAAACGGGGGAAATAAAAAAATTCCTCTAGAATTCATCCTCATCAAGGGGATGCATGCTCACGTTTCACGGGTGGGAATCGATGGTTCCATTATCGATGGCGTGTTTCACGAGTAATTTGAGTAATTTTCAGGGAGCACCGCGAGTTTCCTTTTAACTTTAATGGGATTAAAGAGAATGGTGGATTCTTTGTCGTGGTTAAAAGTTGAAAGCTAAAAAGTTGTTATTGCAGATACGATGGCGTGTATCCCTTTTCACCTCAGGCCTTCTTCGTTGATCGTTTCACGACGTAATTCCATGTGCTTTCAAATTCGGCGAATTTTAAGTAAATCGATGAACACGAGAATTTAAAATCTGAATAAAATTATATCTTTCTCCTTTTCATTTCGTCTCTCACGCACGTGTGTTATAATAAATATAATGCTCGTAAATGTGACGTTTAAACAGAACCGTGATATTTAGAAATATAAAAAAAAAAAAAAAGGAAAGCGGACGAAGGTAACATTTCCGTGAGGAAGCGAAATTGGAGACGAGGTGTTGAATGCAGAGAAAGTAACTGCTAATTAATCTTTATTCACCTCTCTATTAATTGATTTATTTTTGCATATTCGTATTCTTTGATTTCTGCATTCTTTATACAATAAAGTGGAAGTGTTGCAACATATTTCGCATTAAATAACGTTCAATGATACTCTAAAGGATATTCCTGCGATAATATTACTAATATTACGAAGAAACAAATGTTTATGCAATTTCATTTCCACGATACAGCGTATCAATCGAGAAATATCAATACTGATTACTGCTGCTTTCATTTAACTTAAAAAAAAAAAAAAGTAAAAGGCCAAAGTATCTGGCTTACTTATAACGTAATGATACTAGCATTTTAATAAACGTTAAACGAAACAATCGTCAAATGCAATTGAAAAATTCGTGAGACATCTTGCCGAATTTTACGGTGAAAACGGAGAGGTTCAAGGCTTACGTCGATAAAAGCGAGGCAGTTTTCATGGAAAGTTACTCGAGCACGTCGACGATACTTTCGTCGCGAATTTTACGAGCGCGAGCCATTTTTCGTCGACCCCGCTGTCGGTCGACATTTTCACAGAGGTCGTAAAACGGATAAGCGTTTTCACTTTTCGATGATCAAACTACAAATTCAAGTAACCTGTATTCTACAGTATTCTACAAAAACAATTACAACGACGCGACTAATTAATTGCGGATTGAAACGTGAAAATTAATAACATTTCAAATGCGACTAATTAATTGTGGAGGTCCGCGTAAGGTTCGCTGTTTTCATGGACGTACGAACCAATGTGATAAATTCTCAACGTTCCTTTCATTCTTCCGCGACATTTATATTTCTTCCATTTTATCTTCAAATTTCCCATACGTACGTAAATTTTACTTTCAATGCTTCAACTCGAGCGTTCCGTGCACTTTTTCCATTCCATGTCTAAATTCTCCGTTATAATACATTCTCACAGCGATCTTTCTCCCGTCTCGAATCAACCGAAATTCAAAGCGCGTCTTCACGCGCTACCTCTCCTCTCAGAAGAATTCTTCATTTGAAAGGAGGGGGGGGGGGAAGAAAAGGAAAAGGAGGAAACGAGATCACGAAATGGTTGGAAGACCAGATATCGAAGAAAGTAGAACAAAATAGGCGAATTCAGAGCACGTGGATCGTGTCGAACGATCGTTAATCTTCTTCCTCGCGATCTCTCGGTTCGAAACCACGAACGACAAGTGGTCCCGGGATTCGATCACGCGAGACAAGGAATATCGCGTGAAGAAACGGGATACCACGGTCCCCTCTCGGTCTCCAAAGAACAAACGGAAGGAATGGACCCCCTGTTCACCGTTTATTTTACGACGTGAAAAAGGTGGCAGCACCATCCGGATGGTGAAAGTCCTTCGACGAAGAGGAAGGAGTGGTGGTGCACATATAGAGGGGCGAGAGGGCGCGGCTTGTCCAGACACTCTTTGTCCTGACAACGACGATGACGGCGACGACCACGACGGCCACGATGTCGCCGAAGTTCCTGTTCCTTCTCGGATCCCTCTTTCTGTTCGCCGGTGAGTACACTGTAGCTGTTGCTACGTCTTCTCTATTTCCGTTTCATTCACGAACATCGAGCATCGCGGCAACAGGTTGTTTTTTTCACATTTTCTTTTTTTTTTTTTTGAAGAATTAATGGAAAGAAAGTTGAAACTTTCGAACTAACTAAAATTTCGAGATCTCGAAGTTTGAATTTAGATGGAAGTTACGAGTTTTAAAATTAAATTTCGAGACGAGTTCAGGTTGGATTGACGTTGATGTTGTGCAACGTTTCTAGATCCATGTTTGATGAGCACTCTGGAAAGAGTTCTCTAGTTTGGACTGAGATCCGGTTAAATTGGATTTTAGGTAATTTATTTGTTCTTTAAAGAGCTTTAGCAGAGCAGAGGGTTAAGTAACGGAGTCGGGATATCGTGTTTGGAGTGAAAGTTTAATTGGAAGATCGAGAATCCTTGGTGATAAGCCGGATTTCTCGCTGAAGAGAAACACCTGGCCTTCTAGGCGTCGATTCTTCAAATGCTCGCTGCAGGTGAAAGTTGTTTTCGACATTTACAGAGTTTCCTTTGGATCGGACTTCTACGGGTTTCTACGAGAACTTTCGGCTAGAGGCTATTGTTCCTTAATTCGCTCGGATAACGTAGGCTTTGATCTATTACAACTTTATAGTCTTCTAATTTTCCTCGATGAAAAAAGAAAAAAAAGAGAGAAAGAACAATTACCTTTAAATTAACTACTTTTAAACTTCTGTTAAAAAAACTGAAATGTTAATTAATGGAAATACTTGGGAAAAATAAACAGAGACTCTGAAAGTTTTGTGGTTGCTTTACGATCGCCTTAAATGCCTCGGCGCCATGAAAGTTCTGGTGACTTCAACGATTGACGCGACGACAAGACACGTCAAACGGCTCCTTAAGTAGAACTATATATACTAATTCGATCACTGTACAGACTGACAACTGACAAATATTTCTTTCTTTCCATTGTACATAGAAACTGGAAAACTTTTTAATCCTGATGAAACTTAAAACATTCGAAACAATGTCAATAATCCTTCTCGAAGACAACTCTCTAAGAGATAAATCTTTCGACGATGAAATAAAATTCGCGAAAAATTGATCTCTCGTTATCTCGTCGATAAAGTAAAATTCACAAGACCACCTTAGTCAACGTAACAAAGACGAATTGTCCGGAAGTGGCATCGATCGTGATTACGGATCACGATTCACGATCGCGGATAAACGAAGGGCCACGTTCGAGGTTTGTTCGAGCGAGGATGTTTGATGAAGGCGAGAAGAATGGTAGAGAGAGAAAGAGAGAGAGAGAGAGAGAGAGAGAGAGAGAGAGAGAGACGGACAGACAGACGGAGAACCTACTTTGGAGAACCGCTGTCGCTTCCCTCCCCACCCCCCGTCTCGTTGCCCTGACATTTCCAAGACTTTCTACTTCTACGGGGGTTCACCGACCTCGATGTGTTCGGTCTACGATCTCTGGAGATCGTAGCTTCCAACGATCGCGACATTTTCCTCGAACGATCCTCACAGCACGATGTATCACCAATCTGTGCCCTTTTTATTTAAATGTCAGCAACGTTTCTTTCTCATTCCCTCTCTCCAGCTCGATCGTGGAGAATCTCGAAGATAAAAAGTAGTACGTACATCTTCGAGACATGTTCATGTAAAATTTGTACACTTATGGCTGAGGAACGAGATTATTTTGTTGCTTTTGAGGAAAATAAAGAAATTGAGCGTTTCTTAACTTGGCAACGCTTTTAAATGAGCAACTTCCTCTTGATCGTGTCGTTAGATTCTTTGTTGGAACGAAGAAAGGAGGGAATGCCACGTTGTGAAGCCACGTTCAGAGATCGTGCTCGTGGACCGAGAGACGTTTATGTAATCGATGATAGAAAGTACGTAATTGTCGGTGGTCGAAGAGCTGGAGAATGAGACGCGGTATCTCCTTCCTTTCAAAATACAGAGCAAATGAAAATTCCACTATATTCCACGATTGTTGGAAGGGGAAAATCTGAACCGATTATTCTGCACTGTTATTAAGCAGATGAAAATATTAAAAAGATTTCTTGATTTCGTTTCTGACGTCGTTTTTGAATTTCCAGGAATCCAGGTCAGAGCACAAGACGAGGAAGGGGCTGATGGAATTGACGCAAATGCCGAGGAATTGTGCCAAGATAGGCCAGGAGACGAGTATTTCCGGTTGAACGTTGAGGGAGACTGCCGGGACGTCGTAAGGTAATTTTCCTCAATTTAACGTCCGTCAACTGACATTTAAGCGACATTTAACTTGAGAAACAACTGAAACAACTTACTCTACGAAGTGTCAGACAAATGACAAATATTTATTACACATTCGTAGTAATAAGAAATAACAATCAGTACTTCTATCATTCGCGAAATGTCCTTCAAAATCCACAAAAAATATCTGGAAAGAATATTTCGAAAGAATAACATTCAAGACGTCGCGTCATTGTCCAAAAATAAAAATTTTGTTCCTCGAAAAGACGAAAGACGATCAGTTTCGATCGTTCGTGGTTGGATCGTAGTCAAGCCAAAGGTCAATGAAATTAACGGTAGAATAGCGTGATTTACGCGAAGGATCGATCACGGAGGAGCCGAACGGCGAATTCCTTCGGCTCCTTCGCGATCGAATTCCGCGTCGAAAGGTTCAAGGCGAGCCTGATACTGGATACAGGACTCGCTTTCCAGCCGATGACGACAGACAGCGTATCCTGACTCACTCGGACGGATAAAATATTCTATCGTCAAGGACACGCGTGCAAAAATATCCTCGGAGCAAGAACGGCTGAGAAATCCTGTCCAAGTACGTCACGCGTCCTGAGAGAATTCGAAGAATTGTGGATCGTAAAACTTTATTCCGGTCCTCTCGCCTTCATTCGTTCTTTATACGAATTTCTTACAAAATTATTTTCACGACAGACCTAGACCTTGACTATTTTCCAAATAATAATTCGTCTGCAAGTCGAATTGTAAATTCGTTCCTATTTTCATTCTTGTCAATTTTTACGTAGGATCATTCGTTGAATTCAAATTCTGCTGGATCCTGCACGATCGATCACGAAAGTATTCAACTATCCGAACATTTTCTATTCTATGATTGATGATAATTTTGATAATAATCTTTCATACTTTTAGTATTCGTGTATTTAGTTCATGTATAATAGACGTTTCTACTGACTTGGAGCAGAATAAAATAAACGTCTATGAAAAACAAGTTTCTTTTAAATTTTCTCATTGCTTTATCGTATTCAAGGAAATATATGGTCGGATGGTTTCACACGTTACGCTACAAACTATAAAAGAATTATAATCTATTCGTATGTAACGAATGATACTCCTATTCATCGTCGATCTGACGAGCATTTTACAAAAATAATAACAGCAGAATTTTCAATCGTAAAATTGAAGCGAGAACGACGAATCATAAATATTCGAAATTTAGAAGATTAGAGAAAGGAACAAAGAGTGTTAAACTTGAATCACAGATGCGACAAAGCGAGCGAGATCGGGGTGACCAGGTTGGCGACCGTACGATGTCCGACAGGTCTGGCATTCGATATCGAGCGTCAGACGTGCGACTGGAAGACAAACGTGAAGAACTGCGACCAGCTGGAGAGTAAGCGATTCATTTCGATTGCTATCTAATTAAACGGCGTCCCATTTGCTTTCTGTCCGATACGAACAGGTGCACGAAATCCGGCCTGAAGCAAATCACGTGTCCCAGCGGGCTGGCCTTTGACTTGGACAAACAAACCTGCGACTGGAAGGGCAAAGTCACCAACTGTGACAAGCTCGAGAGTAAGTCGATGTATCGACCAGGCTGAACCGGTGTACCTGTCTCCGTTCCCCCTTTCCCCCGGGAAATGCGTTTCGAAACAGTGAACTGCTTTTCATTTTGTTCCTTTCCTTTTCAATATTTTATTTACTATCTTGATGATACTTTCCTTCAAACTTGAAACTTGTACATTGCCTTTTTATTTCTTTAAGTGCTAAGGAAATTGGATTGGAGATGATTTATATATATATATATATATATATATATATATATATATATATATATATAGCTGTACACCTTAATATTTCAGGCGCGACGGATAATATTAGATTTTATATATATATATATATATATATATATATATATATATATATATATATTCAGCAGGCATAGGTCATTAGTTAGACGCATTTCCCGCAGAAAGGACAAAATTTTGAGATTTTTTCCTCTCTCCTTTTTATCAAGGATGATGAAAAATGCTTCGTAAGATACGGAGAAGGCCGGTTCCTTCGTAGACTCGCAACGTAGCACGCACCATTCTTAAGGCAGTACTAACGCACCGTCACGCACTTTCGATATTCATCCACGACCCTTCTCGTCTCCAAGAGAATTAAAGAGAACCGAGAACGAAGACGCCAACTTCTTTTTTTTTTTTTTTTT
>CAJDYZ010011936.1:21507-32857 GCA_903986555.1 Heterotrigona itama
ATTCTCGCTCTCACGTATGCGCGCGCTTCCTCTTCTTCATCGTTCTCCTTTCTTCCCTCCTTTTTTGGAACTTTTTATTAGCACCGTGTCTTTTGTGGATTTTAGTTCTTGAAAATATGCACGCACTCGCTTTCTTGCGCTCTCTCACACTCTGTCAATCTCCTCAGGAAGCTTCTGGCAATCAGCAACAATCGGACAAAATGTCCCAATATCTAACGTTCATCCCGATAATTATAGGAATCAAGAATGACTCGATAAACATACGATAAATCGCCTTCATCGCGATGTATCGTTAACAATAGAAAATACTGAACTAACTTCAAATAAATTTTAACTTTCGACAAATTCTCGTCAATTACAATCGTTATAAAAATAAACTGTGAATGTTTATAAAAAAAAAAAAAAAAAATAGAATCTAACTAAAAAAACTTGTTTCACTTACTAGATACTATATTCTATATTTTTCTTAGGATATTTTATAACATCTTTGTGTTTTAAGCACACTGCATTACCTATTTCCAAATTCATTAATAGTCGTACATGTATAAACATCCACAGTTTAGTTCCAGGTGCCAATTCTGATCATGTAGAAAGTTAAATTGTACAATATGTGCAATACACGAGTTTCTTATGTAGAATTGCAATTGTCGAATTACACTGTAACATAAAAACCAATGTTAATATCTATGTGATATATATATATATATATATATATGTGATAAAATAACTTAATTATTATTAGTTTTTATATCTTCTCGTGAGAACGACTCCAACATGGAAATTATATTCAAAAAGTATATCAATATCTGAGAGCCTCAAACGACATTCTTTTCCATAAACAAATACATTTGTTATATTCTCGAAGCTCGCATTCACTATGTTTCTAAAAAATAAAAGAAAACGTAAGAAATATAGAATTCTATGGATATTCTCTTCTAAAAAACGCTACTGTTATCTCTTTCGTCCAATGTAATCAGCAGGAACGGAAGCTGACACACGTATCGTTCACTTTTCTTGGAGATTATTCTTTCACGCTGTTCTCGCATCCTATGAATACCAAGTTATTCAAGCATCGTTTCAAAAAGAGAAAAATTTCAAAACGCAATGTCTGAGTCGCATGTATCCCTAACGACAATATAAACATACGAATATGCTCCAAACGAAAATCAGGTAACAAGATATATAATGGTGCATACACACATAGGTGAATTTATATTATACCACAGAATACTGTATTCAACTTCGAACATATTTTAACATTGCTTCAAATGGAACATGATGACATTTTTTATCATGATATAACGTGTGATTATAATTCACGAGTGAATACACGAACGCATATGTGGCCTAATGAATGTAACACGTATCTGAAAATAACTTTTTTCCACGAAGATCGTGTTCCAAGCATCCTATGGATTAACGACGTAATACAAAAGTACAAAATACATTTGTTCACACACCCACGCATGTTCTCCTCTTGGAAAAATGTCGAAACGTAAGCAATGTGATTTACACTTTGCTTCTTGTTTCAACTTCTTTCCCTTTATTTATTTAATTTTACGTCGGAACACGATCCAGAAAGCCTACCTCGGGTTAAAGAAAGATCATGACGATTCACGTCAGAAACTCAGCTTACAAGTACAATTCTTTTTAACGCGTTACGTACTCGTAATCCTTTTTAGTTTTCATTCGTTCTCTTTTTTTTTTTTTTCTTTTAAAAAAACTTCATTTAGAAGTAATTAGACGTACTCAGTCTTTCCGCAGTGCTCAATGTATTTTGAACGATTAACCATTGAGCAAACCAGTTAGAATTCGTCATCTTAAAAGGACGCGTATTTTTTTTAACCCCTAGTTATTCTTTTTCTTACACAGAAACTAAGGTCCTTTAAAATTTATTTAAATATTGCAAGAATATCTATCCGAGTGCTCAATAGAGATGAAGTTATTAATGTATAAAACGCTTCGATAAGGGGTTAAAAGTGTATAAAATAAAATTCACTAATGCAACTATGATACCGTTTGATACATCAACATGTTCCTCTAGTCGAATCAGTTTTCGACATCGGCCTTAATATGACGCTGATCAGGTCTGCAGGAAGTATTCAACATCAAGAACATTTTTGTTACATCACTTATAGCAACATTACTTCAATTTCAAGTATGCGAGGAAGTTCCTACGAAACACTGATTCTTTAAATTAGTCACATTCATGTAATCAAATATTGTTTGAATACTTACACATACACGCGCGCACACACACACCACGGCCGATACCGAAAACTGATTCATAGGAATATTAAACACTTCTATAAGCATGACGTATAAAATCCTTATTGGCTTATTGTTTGGCACCTATTATGTCGACAATTTCATCACATGAAATGAAAGTCACAATAGCATGCGACGAGTACCGTAGCAAGGTTTTGTTCGTTGAGAATATCCTTGTTGCTTATTCATCGATATCACGAAAAATTTGCTAATTTTTCTTTCCCATTATACCAGCCGATCTAACTCTTGTGTAGAAGAATCCTCTCTCAGCTACTCCGGTACAAGTACAAAATGACTCATGTTACAAATGATTACGAGCATTTTACGAAATCGCGTGAATTATTTACGAAGTACACACAATATTAAAGGCACCAGTTGCCATGTTAAACGGAATATCTCGATGACGCGTTTCTTTAAGGAAAAGAGAAAGTCAAAAAGTTCGTTTCTTTTCTTTTCCCCCTTTTGCTGAGTTCCAGGAACAAGTTTCTAACGAAATCGACGACACTAAGTAAACAGCCGTATAAAAATGGGCCATGGTACGTCACAGGCATCGCTTATGCTAATTTCTAATATGATCTCGATTCATTATGAACATTCTATAAAAAAAAAAAATGTATTCTAGTTGATTGGGCAAGTTACTTATAAAAAGAAACATTTACATAGTATATTATAATCGTAAAATTCGTTAACGTTTTCTCTACGACTATCATGAATATATCCATTAGATTTTAGCAAGATAATCAGGGGTACTTATAAACTTTAAGCGAATGATTTTGGTACCCTGAATAATTGCTAATAGTAGATGAAATTTATTCAAAGAAAATTTATCTTATTTATTTTTCAACTTAATGTGATGATTTAAATATCGGTCGTAATGAAATGAATTAAATTAAAGAAATCTAAATTTATTTAAATATTGTAACAAAGAAAAAGAAGTGGTAAGTTAATACTTTTAATTGCCTGTATATTGAATATTATTTTGAGAGTAACCAATTTTGCTTATTGAAATGTGCACTCACTTTGCGTGCAGTGTTTGTTGTATATGAGAATCTACGATCATTACAATATGAGAATAAGAGAACATTGATTATTTATTTATATTAGATTTTTAAATGTGCTTTTTCTCCCACGCTATTTCATACATAGAATGTATGCTCACTTGTTAGCGTTATCAAACAAATAAAAAAGATAATCTGTGTTCCTAACTGGGCAGAAAAAGATCACAAAATAAAAATCTAAATCAATGTGTCTCTTATTTTACTATAATTGGAAATATGAATGTAAAAGTATTTACTGACTTCATAAAGTATAACTTTCAAGGAAAGCTGAGAAAAAAAATGTTCAAAAGAATGTATACCTTCTAGAATGCTACATACTTATTGAGTGAATCACAATATAAAAATACAAATCGAAGATCTCCTCTTCCTGTCATTTAAGACTTCCTGTTTCTTCTCGTTTCCTTATCGTGCAACAATGTCCTTTACAAAATGCACTTTGTTAGAATAAGTAACTTCTCAAACGTTCCTTTGATAACTGACGAATGTTTCTCATTTTACCAACTCAATTGATAATCTCTCATTAATACACATTAGTATTAATAATATAGATTATCAATTGAATTGGTAAAATGACAAACATTCGTCAGTTATCTTCTAACGCCTCACGACGACTGCGTGTGTTTTTCCTTCAAATTATATAACACTAAATGCTTCTCCCTGACTTAGTCTCTCGAAACGACAATCAACGGCATGTGCAAAAGAGCTGTTAAATATTTCATGGTGAAAGTAACTATCTTTGAATGTGCGGATCACCTAGTATCACTGACAAATTCGACAGTCCATGTACATGCGTGACAGGAAAACTATTGGATCTTAACCACGCATGTACAAATAGCCACAAATCGCTATAATACCCCCACCAACAATTGCAGCACCTATGCCTATTGTAAGAGGTTTAAATAATGACCTCTTAAGCTTCTGCCATTCTTCAGTCTCTTTTTGACGACGCTTCATCTCCCGCACTTGTGCTGCCAAACGTTCTTTCTTTTCTTTATTACGATGACGTACTTCGTTTTTCCTGTTCGAATATATGAAGAAATAAATATGAAAAAAAGAAAATACTGAAACACTTAAATACAATTTTTAAAATAACTCACGTATCCGGACTGGACGGAGGACTAATTGTCTTTGAAGAGTTTTCACCGTCACTGATATTATCATTAGGCACCGCAACACCGTCGGAACTCTGTTCGTGTAAATTGTTTGTGATTACTGTAGAATTTGCAATAATCTGTGGACTGGTGGTAGATATTTCTGTGGAAACTGATGGCTCTCTAGGTAATGGTTTGTCAGGTGGTAATTCATCTAATATGAAATGAAAAAAAAAAAATTATATTTTAAAAATTAACTTTGACAATTACTAACTATTTATACATGCTTACCATTTCTTGTTATTGGATTTGAAGTTAAATCAGCCATCATACTACGTGTTAACGATTCACCTCTTGGAGGTGGCAAAGGAGGTGGTTCATCTTCCTCTCCATTTGGAGGATTATTAATGTTACTTACCACATCATAATGATTTGTTACTACTTCGTTATTAATATTCTGTAAATAACACAGAAGTTAGTGAAAGTCAAAAACTGTTGTGTAACACAGTAGCACAATATTATTAGATTATGTTAATTTACAATAAGAATAACACATTTCCACAAATATGTACATGAAACCAGCAACGAATAATAACATTGACGAAACTAATAACATTGTACCACTGTGAATTGGTATTAGTTACCACATTATTGGATGGCAATTGTTTTGCTCCTTCGATGATAGCAGCGTATGAAAATCTTAGTTGATCCGGTGTTTGAATTAAACCCATTCTGTGTCTTCTCATTTCTATTAATATCTCTCTAACATTCACGGAATTCAATCCATTTTCTTCAATCTACAATAAAAAGAGACAATTTTTCATCTCAAATTTTTAAATTCTCTTTAATATGCATAATGCTTACCAAAACAAGACAAGTATCAACTAAACAAAATGTCCCTGATCTCCCAATTCCTGCAGAACAATGTACTACAGGAGGCCCAACATTTTGATCTAATGCTCCTGATTGTCTAACATCTGTTAAGAACCTTAAAAAAGCTGTTGGACTTTGTGGAACTCCAAAGTCTGGCCAAGTAGTGTAATGGAAATGTAATATTTCTCTACTTTCTTTTGTTTCCAAATCAGTTAACCTACAAAACAAATATAACTTATGATTTTTTAAAATTAAACACATGGACAGTATTTGTAATACAATTCTTCATTCCCATACTTCAATATTCTAGTTGTATAATCTGATGATTCTGTTTTACTAATATATGTTACATTTATACCAACATCCGGAAACATCATAGTATTAATTGTTGAATCACCAAGAGGCCAATACTGATAGCACTTAACATGATTTTTTTCAATTATCTTATTTAACATTAACACAGCTTTAGAATTTTGCTCCCATACCATTAGCCAGAAATGGCCAGCAGTATTTTCTAATGGTCCTTGTGTAAGAATGTATTGTCTATGGGCACGATCTACCTATAATAAAAATAATCTTGTTATCTTGTTGTTCTTCTTGCTCGAAATTAAATATTTGTATATAATTTCTACCCGTATGAGATTAGCATTGATGTAATCACATGGCCCTCTTCTAAGGACAATCCTACTATGGTCATATGGCAAAACATCTCTATAACGGTTTAAATTTTTGTTTTGTGGCTTCTTTGACTCATTATATGTATATGTAAAATTACTGCATTCATTACGTATGTGCTGCAAGAGTAATGTTGTCTTATATCATATCGAGAAGAAAAAATACTTGAAGCTTTGTAAAAAAAGTTATGATAAAAAATACAAAATGTAAAAAGAACACAAAAAAGAAAAAGAAATAATTATTATATTATTAGCAAATAATTATTAGATCAGTTGAATAAACATATTATTACATTACGTATCAGCTTTGTATTAACAAAAATTAATTAACATTATAAAGTAAAACACAGCTACTAATTATGTATTTAATATTTTTATTATAACTTTTTGACAAAGTTTCAAATAACCTATATTTGTATAACATTTTTCTCTTCATTGTTCATACAATATATTTTTCCTTGATCAACTTGTTAAACTGTAGAAACTTTGTTTAGTAATTAAATCACTTTACTGGTAATTAAATCATTTTACTTATGAATACAAACTGTACTTCTAAACATACACCTGGCACGTATATTTAAAACTAAGAAATTCGACCTTGACAATAAAATCACAATACAGACTCTATGTAACGTTTAAGAATTTTCTCGTGAAAACGGCTTTCCAAGAAGATAAACCGATAGTCCCCGAGAATCGTGGAACAATCCGCGCATTGTAAATATCCGTGGAAAAGCAAGCCAGTTACAGGACAAAACAGATAATGAATGAATATAGTGGAACTTCTCTGTCATCATTGTATCGCATCGTTGTAAGTGAAAACAAATCGAATTCATTTGTTGAGGAGGATAAGTTGTTCTAGATTGACAAAAATCACGAAGAACAGACTGCGTACGATAAATAAACGAAAACCGATAACAAACACGTATGACACAGACTGATGCACAGGTTTCCTTGTTCATTCAGCAATGCGGAAGAAAGATCGTTAAAAATTGGTAAACGTACCACGAGATCTCGTGACAAATGATAACATGCCAGTATTATTATGATATTAGTCTCATCGTTTAGCAAACATCGTCGACCGAACGTCAAAACCGGATTTTATTGTATTTGCGATTTTATCGTTTCCGGATCGCGTCTTGAATGTTAGCAGGGAACAATTCCACGATGCCAAGAATCCACAAGGATCTCTTACAAGCACAATAACTTACCAACCAATAATATCAATAAATTGACAAGTTACACATTCTAGGTTATAAGCTCCTTTACATTTCGTAACTCTACCAAACAGGATGAGAGTTACGTCAAATAACTCTGGTAATTTTTATAAAATTAACTTACAAAATTTCATTTACTTCATAAACAAATTTATTCCTGTTGTGCAAGTGTGTTTATTAATACCAGTACCTTGTGATTCCGAAACTCAAAAAAAATTTCAACAATATATGGTGGTTGGAATTGTGCAAGACCCCAGACTGAAAATTGGATGCGGTAATGTAGAAAGGCTTTGTGCGTGACACATTCGCAGACAGGAACCGCCGTTTCTCGCTCGAACCGGAAGGAAAGACGCAAAAAACGGAAGAAGAAAGAGATGGAACGGGGCGCGATCTTTTTACCTGATAGAGAATCGGCCAGGCTCCCTTCGAGTTGATCTCAAGATACTCGGTTTCCACGTTACTGATCCCTTGGTCAAGTGTCTCCTGACTGGTCATTCTGTCGACTCGTTCGCGACTCGGTCTCTCCGGCGCTCGAAAACGGCAAAATGACACGAGGCACGCGAAGAGGCTGGGCCCTGGCCGCGCACGATCCTGTTCTCTCTGTCTCCAAGGAAAAAAGCGTCTTAGGCACGAAACGGTGCCATGCGTGACGCGGATTCTTGCGAAGGGTAGCCCCCGCACGGGAGACGAAAATGCGTAAGGCTTAACTCTCCGGCGCTGGTAGAAGTTACATACACCGTCACTCTCTAACGTTATTCAGTATATCACTCTGCAAGCTCAACCACCGCACCACCGATCGCCTTCACCGCCACTACTACCACCGCGATATACGACCCAATGTGCTGACATCTGAGGGAAACCGGCCAGTTTCTAGCCTCTCTTCTCCCTCTTCTTCCACTTATTTCTTCGTTGCCATCAAATGGGATGCGAGCAATGGTCGCCGCCATGTTACACTCGGCTGCTCATGTGCGCTGACACGTGCCAAATAAAAGTCCGCCTTTTTTAAAATTTGTTTATGGCAAATTACACGATATTGTACAATTATCTTATTTCTCTTCAAAGAAAATTATTAATTTTTTCTGCGAAGTCATAAAAGTATCATAAAGTATATTATAAAAATCAAGTACTAGATCTTTTAGAAATTCTCATCTCCTTGCAAAACATATGGGTCAAGGGTATCCTGTATCGGTAAATTCAAAATTATTTAATTTTCACTCGTAAATACGTTATTATTTATACTTTAATATTCACTTGTAAATATTTTTATGTATAGACAAGGTGAAAGAAGATGATAAATTTGAAAATTGTAAATGAATATTTTTTTCTAGATAAATAGTGTATTATTAATAGCACAACTAATATGTAATATTGACATTACAATTATATGTTGTATGATGTTTATTATCATTTTCGATTTCTTTTTTTTATAATTATATTTGGAATCTTTTTCCTGGTCGTTTCTGTGGACTTTACAAAATATATTTATACAAAATTTATCAAAATATAACATTAAAAATCATAAATAATTTTTCTAAATTATTCAAAAAGTATCCGAATTGAAAATAATCCACAATAATCCACAGGATAGAACGGTTAATTATATATGATAGGAAAAATTCATTGAAACAAAATAGATAAACGATATTGAATGTTAACATGTTAAAAATGTACTACTATCTTATTTTTAATACTAATGTTTAATACATTGCTATTTTATTTTTATCTTACGATTATAAATAAATGCAAGATACATGTATATCAAATTTAAGAGTATTATTATGAAGATATTTAAAATATTAATCTCTTTTACAAAATATGAAAATATAAAAAAACTTGTAATAAATACCTTTATAAATATCAATATTTACGAGAGACTTTACGAAAAAAAATTAAGTTTAATACTATGCTTACAAATTTGAACGAAACAATCTTTTTTTTTTCTTAGTTTTTAAGTTTAGTTTTTTAGTTTTCCTTTATAATTTTCGATGGTGTATTGTCATCTTTTCCAGTTTCGGTAGTTTTTCTCTTAGCTGACTCTGCAGACCCTTTCTTCAACCAAGAAGCCATAAAACTAGTAGAGTTGCTTTTTTTCTCTCCTCTGTACATAATGGAATTACTAAATCAATAGTCTGGCATGTCACTTCATAGGATTAAAAGTTCATAATTTCAACATCCAGCGGTTAATTGTACCATTCCATATACGTACACTGCCTTTGTCTTCTTTCTGCAATCTTCGTTTTTATATAATACATTATTTACACGAGTTGAGACTGTATGCCAATTTAAATCATTGTCTGATAACGTTAATTTGTTTAATTTGCCAATAGCTTCATTTATTGGTAGCTTTTCATCCAGCCAGAGCTATTATTAGAAGCACAAATATACTGAGATATTAATTGTTATAAAAACGTAAGCTATTTGTCAACAAAGCAATAAAATTATCTGTGTGTGGATATAGAAATTATTCTTTTCAATATTTACATAAACATCTTCATTTTCTTACCCTTAAATCTTGTTCTTTATTTATAAAAAGAGGTACTCGGTTATGCAACCAAGAGAGAACACTATTTGCCTCAGTAGTAATTATTGTACAACTATATATCATCTTATCCTAAAAACATGACTTATTGTACTTGTAGTTTTTTATTTAAATCCTATATAAATTTCACATGTTTACCTCTTTAGTTTTAAATTTATTAAAAATCCCTGCCATCTTTAAGACTTTAAATCCTTGCCACCCATCTTGCTCGGACCATTCGTCCTTCCATGTTGAAGGATCATCTGCTTTTACTCCTTTGCTCTGATTGGCATAAATGTAATATGGTTGTTTAGTATCTTTTTTAGTTTTCCCAGCTTTCCATTCATAGTATCCTTCACAAATAACTATGCATCTTTGCCCATTGCGCAATGGCGCGTTGTATAATTTGGAATTTTTAATGTTCTCCAAACGTGCATTATGCGTTGACAAACTGTGCTTTCTGTAATCTCCCTAGAAACAAAAATATTTTCAACTTCCTTTGCTATTTGTGTATTAATGAAAATATTGAAGAAAATAAGATTATTGTTATCTTAAGGGGATATAAAAAATATGTTTGCATTGGATTGCACGTTCTGTGTCAACACATTTGTTGTTACTTAAATGGTGACTGCGTGAATCCCATCCCCATCTGTGGAATAACCTAATCTTATTTATAAAACACAGACCTCATGCCAAGGTGGAATCATGCTCCACATCATAGCGCAAAGAACTCTTTCCTTCTCTTCGCCACAATGTGAACCAGCAACGATACACGGAAGAACATCTTTGGGACCAATATTGGTGGATGGAACATATTCGACGTCGCTTTTGGTCCATGATATCATTTGTCGTTTACCGGTTGCATCTTCGTATCCGCAAGCACGACACAAAGTCTCCGGATTCAGGGAACTAAATCATTTATAGATTTCTTTAATTCTTATTGTTTTGCGTGTCATGAATTAATTACTGGAATTATGTGACAAAATTACTTACCAAGCGGCTCGACCACACATGTTTTTCGCGCCACTGTCTTCAATTATATATAGTGCCATCTATTGCGCATTATATCTGGCGGGAATTTATGAATAATTAGAAACATGGATTGAATGAATATTTCCTATCACCTTCGATTTGGTTGAAACAATTTGAAAATAAGTTCATTTGATATAAAAACGTTAATTTGAGAAATATTTCTAGTAATTAACTCTTTATTTTAGAGTTAAGATTCTTAATTTCTCAAAAAATATTACGAATTAGGTTAAATTAAATTGGAGAGTTCAATTCCGTCGCCGTATGCTGGTTCAAACGATCTTTCATTTTTCACAAAATCTTCGACCTTAACTTTTGAATCGCCGAAAATCCAGCAAATATTATCAGTATCAAAAATAAACTTATTTTCCAAATATCAGCTAAATAAATGCATATTATATTCTCAAACAACTTTCATATCAATGCGAGAAATTGAACACTATTTGCAAAAGAGTTTCGATTTATTAAGCAACATTTGAAAATTTTTATTAATACATTCTGAAATGAAAATGGAATAGCTAGGTGAAAAATGAAAGCTAGATGTCTTAAACGAACGATGCAATTTTAAAAATTAACAAATTATTCCTCTTGATTAGTGTTTTTTCGCAATTTTTGCAAATTTCTC
>CAJDYZ010011936.1:55043-68172 GCA_903986555.1 Heterotrigona itama
CATGAGGCACGTTACAGGTAAGGACAGCCCAGGATCTTAAGTACATAAGAATTCCAAGTTTCAAAAGATTCAGTGCAGTTAATCCTGGACTGAAGAACATCCCCATCCAAATCATTCCTTGATTATTTACTAAATGAAGTATATTCTCAGCGATTTTGAAATCTCCATATTGAGGGAATTGTTTCTCTAGGTCCCAGCACCAACAACTGTTCATATATCGTACGAAAACTGCACGAAAGAAATCTATACTAAACGTGGTTACTATACTAAGTACCTGTGACAAGTGAAACAAATATTCAAACTTAGCAAGAGGCGAGGCTTTAATTATATTAAAGAAAACTGAAACAAATAAATTCACCAAGTCCATTACGGTAAGTTTGGCAAGTTCTTGTCCAAACATCGTTTCCCAGCACAAACGACGAAGCTTTTTTCGAGTTTTCAAGTCTAACGGCTTCGACGAAGAAACTGAAAAAAAGAAATGTTTAAATGTAGAAAGTACAAGTTACAGATGAAACCATAATATTTTTATAAATGTGGTATAGAAATTGTACTTTGTGCATACTTGTATCTTGCGTAGTAGTAGTGTTACATATCTGTTCAAAACACTGTATATCATAGTCTTTTTCTACCAAAGGAATCACGCCTTCGTAATGATCGATAGTAGAAATTTTATCAGTTGTTTCTACATTAGGCTCATCGGTAAGTTCAGTCGCCATAACTGAAGATTTAGTATCTGTATTGAATGTTGTAATTACATACTCGTCAGATGTGTTACTTTCTTCTGTAGATGAAGACATAGTAAAATCTTCTGTCTTTATGGAAAAAGTCTCATTTAAGTCTACAGTAACAATACTTGAGATAGTATCTGCACTCGTACTTGTATTATAATCTCTCCCTTCTGTCGTTTCATTAAAAACTGTAGATTCGTTTAAAAAATTGCTGGTCGTAGAATTAGTATCAATTTCTTCGCTTAAATCGATGGTGTCAGTGAGATTTTCAAAGGTTGTGATAGTGACATCGGTTGTGTCATTTTGTTCAAGAATTTGCGTTGTAAAATTTATTTCTTCAGTTACATTTCCGATGGAACCAGATCTGTTTTTTGCAATATCATCGTAACTATCGTACGTATAATCCAGAGAAGAGTAATCTTCGACGTTGTATATCTCTTCCAGGGATTTTTCATCGAGAATCGGATTTAAATAGAAGTTTGGTGGCATGAACGAGAGTTGTGGCAGTGCTAAATTATTTGGTACAAGCAAATTGTTAATGTACATTTATATGAAAATTAGAGACGAAAAAAAACGAGGAACAAGAAATATAAAAAAGAATTGAAGCTTCTACTAATTGATTTAACTGCAAACAAAATTTCTTTTACTGAAATAAAAAAAAAAATTAATAAAATATTAATAAAAAGGGGGAGGACATAAACGAGGAAAAATGTTGTTGGAAGTCCATATAAATTAACAGATGACAGGCAAAAATATATATTATGATAAGAAAAGAAAGTAAAAACCATAAAAGTAGTATAAGAAAAGTTGCTATAATACAATAAAAGAAACATACTCGTTTCAAGAATTTCAGTCTTATTCTGCATTCCAGTGACATTACTCGCCAAGACTAAACTCAAAGATGCTAATTTCACAATATGTGATTTGTTCGTATCATCACATTTAATGGGTTTATACGTGCAATTTTTAAATGTTGGTTGAAGATCTCTTAAACCTTGCTTCTACAGCATCAACATATCAAATGAATACCTTCTTGAGTCTCACAATCGAATAATCATATAATTCACTTACCATTGAGTCAATCTTCTCAAATAACGCGAATATCAAGGAATAAAGATTCAATAAATTCAGAACCATAATCCTGCAAGGAATGAATTCGATCATGAAATGAGTAAACTGTAAAAATGGGATTCTTAGTGTGAGAATGTCGGAGAACAATTTCTTTCACAATACTTACCGTGCAAGCTGCAAACGTAATTGTTTCCTGGGATGATAGCTTTCCAGCAATCCTAATATCTCGAAAAATATCGGGAACACATATGTAATCAAGGACATCACGACTGTAATTTCGTTTTGACGCCACCAATTATTCTGTTCAAATTCTTTAGAGCTTCGTGCAACCATCTTTACCACAGCATATGCCGACAGTCCCAACAATGAGATCACACATATATTTACAAAGATCCTCATCGATATAATCTTCCAACTAAAATTTTATAAATAAAGCATTTTAATTCAAGAAGCAAGATACTGCCTGATACACGAGTTCAAATAAGTTTTATGAAAAATGAAAATGACTATGAAGAAGAATATAACGTAACAATAGGCAGTTTTAAAGAGGAGGTTAAAGAATCTTACTTTCTTTTATCTTTCTCCTTTTCAGCTTCCTCCAACAAAGCTTCTTTAAATCCAAGAACAATGCTTGCCATCCTATTGTGTGCAGTTTCAGTATTTCCAATCATGAAGTCCCATCCCGTGAATAACTTCCATGAGAACACGCATTCGTCCTCTTTCTCCGTGAGTTTGCTCAATCGAGAATTTTCTGCCATTCTAAGGAAAACATCAGTACGGTTTTTTTTTTTATACAGTATACAGAAGATGATATTTGAATTTGGCTAGTCGTACTTGCGTAATATGGCGACGAAACTGTATATATAAACGACCAAATTAGTAACGAAATAAGCTAGAGGTAATCTGTAACCGTTTCGTGAATCTTGATTCGTGTACCAGCCGTAAAAGAACGGTGAGTATTTCAAGATACCCTCGAATTCCCATAGAGTTAACAAGTGCTTCGATTTTATCTTCTCTTCCTTGAGCATTATCTTCCGTTCCCCTGCTGCTGCTGTTAGCATCTGTCACGAATAATATCTGACGAGATTTGAGCAACTACTTTCCTTTGCAGAGAAGAAGTGAGACTTCACATTCGAATTTCGCAAAGTGATTTTACATAATAATAAAAATCTACATTAAAGATACTGTGTATTTAGTGTATATTACCTCAGGAATGGCCACGAAAGCAGTGAGGATAGCTGCCATGACAAGATTAATCCAAAACAACCAGCGAAGAAAGGTAAAATATGAGGCCACTGCCGAACCAAAGTGCGATTCAATCTCCTTTATACGAAGTTCCCATGGGACCAGCCATGTTTGAAGATTGACCAACTCTCTTCGACAGTACTGCCATTTCTATAAATTATAGATGTTGTTAATTTGAAAAAATTCTATGTGACAAAGTGTGCGAATATTTTGTTTGATTATTACTTTCGTGATATAGAGTGAAATTCGAGCAATGGCGTCTTTCGTGCTACGAGTGTGAGCCAGCCTTTCCTGTAGAACACCTTCGTGCCTTCTAATGTACGATTTTGCCTGTCGTACTAATTTTATCTTCCGACAAAGTGGCCACGGTTGTTGTTTCACTCCACTCAACACCTCTTTGTGCAACTTTAACTTTTCAAATATCTGCTCTTGACTTCCGCTTTCTTCGATAGAGATTGCTGTTCTGTACGTGCAGGTTTCAACCGATATTATTTCCTATTTTCGCCGCTATTTTCTTATTGAAATTATTCACTAACATTCCCGCCTCTTATCTACTTTCGTCTGATTCTACTTACTTTTCAACAACAGTGATCATTTCTAGCTTCTAGCGGGAATAATTTATAATCGACAAGCGCAAGAATTTAAATTAAAGAAGAAACTGATGAATACTGACTCTCCAGAACTTGTAGTGTAAACGGAAGATCTTCGGCGAAGTGTAGCCTCAGCTTCGAAAGGAGAGGATGGGCGACGTCTCCGTCTGCTTTGTCGTCGACTGGAACTCCGCCGTTGCATAATCTCACACGCTGAAGCGGAATATTCATCCTCGTCACCCTCCTCTTCTGAAGTTCATTAAACACTCACGCTTAAACACAAATCTTTTGCAAACATGATTCTATTTATTTAATCTAGGACTATCGTAGATCGTTATTATTAGAAAAAATGTTATTATGTTGTAAATGAATTCCATTTGACACAAACCTGCTATGGAAATTCTCTGCATATTCTTTAAGTCAACGGCGTTATCGTCTTCTTTCCTTGCCTGATTTGGACAACCTTGCCTCTGATTATCTTCGTCTTTACTGACAGCAAAGGTAACTGACAATCGGTCGACCGATGGTTGTGGAGAAGAAGGTTCCACCTACCGCAGAAGGTAAAACCGGACAATTAGTTGCATGAATCTCCTCCATAAATCATCCATCCTCACGCCACGTACTATGCGCCACAACTTGCACAGACCATTGGCTATCGAATTTCAGTGTTGAACTCGATTTTGAGTGAACAATATCTGTCGGAATTCTACGTTCTTGTTATTTGCTTGTTATTAGTAAACTTTTTTCATTGAGCGTAACTCGTAAGGCCGCTAATTAGCAAAGGGACCAACAATCACTTTTTTTATACTGCGAGGCAGAAGCTTTGGAAATAAAAGAGAAAGTTTGCAAGTTAATAAGACAGAGAGATCACAGATGAAGTAGAGTCAATAGATGCAAAGCCACTGGCCACTTCGTGTCAATGGAACAAGCTGGTCATTCCCTGGTGGGACCACCCCTATGTTGAAATCTATAAGTTGACTGTAATGTCTGTTCCACTCGATATCAGGGACTCGGTATCGTGTTTCCATCCACGACACAAATCCTCGAAAATCACGGAAGGTCGTATATTAGGGGCAAATAGATAACTACTTCGTTTAACGATTAGACTGCTTTGTTCGATGGTCATAAGCATAAACGTGTTTTTTAACGACGTTTCAATTTATCTTTAGAAAACTGTAACTTAGATGAAGAAGATATGCAAGATTATTGACAATGAATTTATAGAACAAACTCTTATACTCTTACAATAATTTCCAATATTGTACTGTTATTATAAAATTATTAATGACAATATTATCATAAGAATTTTTATAATATTGTATTATGATCTTTATTAATATTATTACCTTTCTAATATTTCTTTATTAATATAAATAAATCTATAATATAATATATTATATATTATAAATAATCTATAAATAATCTATATAGAATATATTATAAATAAATCTAAATATAAATATATTAATAAATCTTTATTAATATTATTACCTTTCTAATAATATTCCCATAATATTCTTCCATATCTTTTCTTTATCTTTTTTTATAGCAGTAGTAAAATTTGGTAGAAGTAATAGATTTTGAATGAAAACTTATATACTTCTTTACAGAAATAATAAAATATTATATAGGACATTCATAATTTTTATTTCTTCAGAAATATGGATCATTGATCAATGACAACAGCCTGATAAATTGTCAATGTAAACGTTTTAGAAGCCCGAGGTCACATGCGACGTGCCGCACCCTAAATACTCATCATGCTCACGTACAACTCGCATTCTTCACGTGACCCCACCCTTCGCCTCACAGATAATTATTCTTCTTTCAGGATCTCGCGTCGCGTTACACGCGAGATCTAAAGACCCTCCAATATCACCTTCTCCCTTTTTGTCTGCTATTTACCCGCGGGAATCTCGGAATGTGATTTGTGAAGGGTCACGAAATGAAGCCACGTTATCGTTATTGGTCATTTTTATGACACACCTTTAAAAATCGAGCAATGTTTCAGTCTATAAAGATTATATTTTTATAAATATCACTTTCACACCTTTTATATTATTTGCGAAAGCTTTATTCTATTTGTTGTATTTATCATTTTATTTTATTATACATAAGAAATTATATTGAATTTAATAGTATTAGAGCTCTCCCTCGTAACTAGTAGTACGAAAGTAACGTTTACCATAAAAATACATGTCCAGGAATTTCATTTCAGCGAAATTAATTTGCTAATTAATGTCAGGTATGCATCTTATTAGTCACTAAATTACTCGAGAATTTATCGAACTTGATGAAAACTTCGCTGTTCACGCGATGTTGACGCATTTGCTGATTAGATGAAGAATGTAAGTGACACACAAAAAATATTTATTTTTTTATTTTTTCAATCTTTTAATTGTTCTTCGAAATATGAAGAAAATATGTTTCACATTTTAATCCAAAATGACACTGTTATCTTCATTTGTTTTGTTTGAATTTTACCTCCAGAGAAGATTGTACTAATAGTACCATCACTTATATTCGAGATCATAAAATTTCGGGTATATTTATATCCACGACTGACACTGTATTAATGTCAAATATCAACTGAGAGATACCTTAATTTTTCACAGTTCTTTCTTATCAAAAGCGAATCATTGTATCCGAAGATTTAGTGAGTTATCTTTCAATTTATTGAAACTTAATCATTGTTTCAATAAAACATTAAATACTTTTCCTAAAAAAATTTTTAAATCTTCATCAAAAATTGCACAACTATCGGTATATTAGTTATTCTAAAGGTAAATAGAAGGACTTTCGGAATAAATCATGTGTGATTTATGAGCTATGAATATTGAAAGTCGTTGAGTATTATTAATAATTCCACATACACTGTCAACGAAAAGAATATCACTATTTATGGGAATATTAAATAAATCTTGATTTGTAAGGATCTTTAACAGTAAATTAAGACATCGATTTTTCGCAGAATATTTTATTTACTGGCCATTGTAATTAAACGTACTTTTCGGTTTTAACATTTTTTTATAAATGGTTTCAACATTTTTTGTCATAATTTATTTTAACTGCGTTTCCAACATGTCAGAACTACATATTTATATATTTTCTTTTAATTCAGTATATAGATCTGTCTTTTTCTTCTTACATTCATCAATTTTTTCCATATATATATATATATATATATATAACAAAGGATATATATATATATATATATATATATATAACAAAGGAAAAAATTTCTGTCCTAAAAATTGTGACGAATAAAATTCGCAAGAGTTTAATATCTGCACCTTTCTATTTTATAGTACAGAGTTATTTAATTTGTAAAATTATCGGAACTTAATAAGTATATACAAGAATGACGCTTTATATATACACTCATTTGTTATATGCTGATCACAAATTTCTTTATTCACATGTTGAAAATATATTTTATTAAAAGCTCTGCTCTTTTGGCACCAATGGAAAATATAAACTAAATTAACACTTTCGATTATAAATCTTTCCTTTGATTTTTATCTTTCAAGAAAAGTCTATAACCACTATCATCTTTTTTTCTTTTTTCTTTTTGTTACGTTGATAATTAAAATTCTATCTTCCACGAGCAGTCTACGTTAAGCAGTCTGTGTTAACAAGAAACAAAACGTATTTACACACTTCACATAGTTCTCAATTAATAATAATAAACTGACTTGGGTAGAACTTTCATTTGTGCACAATGTTTTTCTTATATTTAAAACTAAAAATAATTATAACAACAATTACATAATTTTGATTATATTATAATACAAACAATTCATAGAAGTTCCAATCAGTTTATGGAACTGCAAATCATATTATAAAATTAGAAAGAAACATTATTTTTCATCAGAAACGTTTTACCCAGGAAATGATATGTAGATAGTAAATTTTTCAGAAACTACTCCGAAGAGGATTCTTCATCATTTGGTTGTATGTCTCGCCCAGGTAGTTCTTTGCACTTCAGACATCAAATCATTTCTCGGAGGTAAACGAGCACTGGTTGTGCGAGACGGTGGTGGACCAGAGGTTCTTAAGATGGTAGCTAGATTCTTCTGGTTCTGTGAGCTGTTCTTATTTGACCCTTGGCCATTGGAACTTTTTTTGGTCGACAATTGTTTAGCAGTTGTCTCTGAACGTTTACCCTGAGGTGGAGGATCCAACACAATGGGTGGAATTTCGTCGTGCAAATTAATACGATCCTGCTTACTCTTTGTTTCCTGAACTACGTGACCGAAATAACTTTCGCCTGTACAAGGTAAAGGTTTTATGAATGTTGTCTTCAATTCTGTATTCTCCGGATTTCCTACGTAATTATCTAATTTGTGCGTCATTACAGGTGATGAAGAGAAACTGTTTGTCTGAGAAACTCTTAATGACATGGAGCTTGGAGACAATTGAGCTGAGCTCTAAAAATCCAAAAAAATTGTGTAAATCATGTATATTTTGCGAGATTATTTGAAGTTAAAATTAATATTAAAATTTACTTACAGACGGCCTATTATTAGGAGGTACAAGAAAATTGGGACCCATTGTATAAGGAGAAGGTGTGTTATAAGGTGATCTTTGAGACTGATATGGACTTATGTTGTGCAGTCTTTCTAGGAGTTGCGTTTGAAATTGTAACTGATCTGCTGGGCAACTGTTTCCTTGCATTCCCATTGAGTTTAGACCTCCAGAATATAAGGGATCTGATGCATAAGAGTAGTATGGAGATGGTGGATCCAGTTCCCATGGTGAACTTTGTCCTCCTGTTCTTTGGCACTGTTTAGAAAATAGTGATATTATTAAATATTACTCTAGAAAAAATATATCAAAGGGTAAATGACAAGAAATATTAATGTTTCATGTATTCAGAGATATATTCGGAGTTTATGAATTTACCAAGGCAAAAATTTGAAATAAGTAAACATAATAATATTTGATTACCTGAAACTTTATTATTTTTCATTTTTTTTTTTAATTCTGATGCATGCTTTGTAAGAATTCAAAAATTGGCAACATTACCTAGCATTTATTGGTAGCACAAAGTCCAAAATCCCGTGCGAAGACCTGTTACATAACATCGTCACACCGGCGCTTAGCACGATTATTGAATTAGCGATTTAGCTTTAATGTCAGCATTAAATTGCTATCTTCCGGTCGAGCAATCTAGGACAAAACGCGTCGCTCATAAGCAATGCTGTTTTCAAAATTTAACCGCTCATACAGTTTCCTTGAAAGGATTAAAAAGTTGCTTTATAAAATTTGCTTGAACTTATCACGTGTACTTGCTTGACCACGTTTCTTTTTTCATTTCAGCATTTAAATTTTATTCGACTTTTTTAAGTAAAGTGTTATCCATGCTGATTAAATTATACGATATCTTCATGTAGATAATAAATGTCCATTTAACAATTGATGAACAACTAAATTACAATAGATAATTGTATTTCTAAATGGACGCTATTTACATTAAAGTATAAAATCTCTTATTGCCGCTAAGCGATATTTTAAAATATACAGTCCAGTGTACATGCAAAATAATGTAGGACATTCAGTTTGAATTAGTAAATACTTTTGAGCATACATTCAGTTATATCTTATCTAAAAACAGAATGACGGAACGTTAACTGATATAAAGAAAGGTAATAAATGTAGAAATAATAATAAATGTAAAAATGTAAAAAAAAAAAATACGCATTCTCAATTTTACAGTAAAAAAAATTAAAAAATACTTGTAACACAATCTTTCTCGCTTATTCGATGATGAGGTGCAAAACAAAAAAAAATTGCGTGTAAATTGTTTTATTAAGAAATTCATTTAAAAAAAAATGCGTCAGTACAAAAGGCGTTACAGTATAAAAAAAAAAAAAAAAGAAAACGAACAGAAAAACAAAGGAAATACAAAGTACAGTGCTAAACGTTAATTGGAATGCAACGTTCGCAGGCATACGGTTTGCTGACTGTTGAACACTCGTGTCATGGTATTCTGTAGAGCGTTACCTGGCCGATGTTCGACAGGTCAGGAACAGTAGTAGTTTGTTGCATCGTGGTCGTTCCAGACAATTGAGACTGTGAGGTTCCATGTCCACTCGAGATCCGTTCTTGCTCTCGAAGATGGCCGACCAATGCACCTATATGCTCTAGAAGCTCTTTGTTTTGCATCAACAATTGATGCGTTCTAGCCTAAAACATAAAACATAAGTACTGGTCAATATCTACTAGCTATTACTATTTATGGATAATAGTTACAAAATCTATAAGGTACCAATATCTTTTCAACCAGCATCTTTTGATACTTGTTTGAATTTACAAACGTTTAGCAAATCTTACTAACTTGTAAAGTAAGTTTAATATAACATTAATAATATTATTAATAATTGTTCATTTTATCACATATCAACATGCAAATATTTACTACATATTTATTCATTTTAATATATATTTAGTAACTTTAATCAATGTCTACAGAGCATAATGATCTTAATTCGAATATTAATGAATCAACATTTTCAGATTTGGTAAACGTTCCATACAGCATATCACTTACTTGAGCTTCTACTCGAGCTGCCGTTTCAGCCGCAAGCTGATCCTGAAGCAATCGCGCATGGGCAACAGCGGCTCTGGTCTGTTGGCTTTGTTGCTCTAATCGTTCTCGCAACAGTTGAATCTCATGCTTCAGAGCGGTTAATTCTCCTCCAACGAGTAACCCTCCTCCACAATCGGAAGTCACTGTACCCTATTATACATGAGATTAATCAGTTATATGTTCAGTATATCTTAAAAAAAAAAAAAAAAGAATTTTAAGATGAGATAGTACATATTTTTAATATACTGTTCAACTTACCGATGGCGATTGTCTAATAGGCGAGGTAGACGCTGCGTTCGTTGGAACTTCGTTCGTTCTCAGAAGACAAGGAACAGTCGTCTGTTCTGGCACCGAATCCTCTGCATCCCCTAATAACGATATATCTGAAAATATATATATTTTTGAAAATATATCATTTTTGAAAAAATTCATAATCAACAGACTGCAGATGTTCATGCAATTTCATAATCTTCGTAAGTTTTTATTAAACAAATGGAATCTTAATAGAGATTTCAGTCATTATCAATAAAAATATCAAGCCAACAAATTGCTTTTTTTTTTTTTTTTTTTTCTAGATTGAACAGAACCTTTATGCACAGAAGACGGTGACGGCTGCAACTGCTCATTCGGTATTTCGTCTTGGTCCTCGTAAACGTCACGATGATTCTCACCGTGTTCTCTCTCTTTCTCTTTCTCTCCCCGATCCCGCTCTTCCGTGGCGTTGTTTAAACTTAATTTATGGCACACCTCGAAGGCCTGTCCTACCGTCCTGACCACCCTCATCGCTTGACTCTAACGAAATCCAACTTTTTCAATTGAACGTACAAGTAAGTATAATATTTAAAGATGACGAGGAGTAGTTGCGGCACAACATGCAGACATTAGGGTGAATTTATTGCGCGATCAAACTTCAAGTATTGAGAAGATCAATATTTCAATTACAACTTTTTAGTATTTTCATGTACTTTGAATTCTTCAAAGTTCGAATTTCTTTTCCATTTTCGAATCTCTCAAAAAAATCGTAAGTCTTTCAACCTTCGACAATTTTTGAACTTTCAGCTTCCGGAGTTTAAGATTTAATTTGGAAACTCTTCTCGATTCTTATTAGAATACTCGCTCGATGCAAAATAATTTAATTCTAAGCTTAAAAGCTGGCTAAACTCCATTCTAAAATATTTTCATATATCTCGATTTCTAGTATCGGAGAAACTCCACTGAGGAAACACGGAAGGAAAAGAAAAGAAAAGAAAAAAAAAAAAAAGGGAGGAACCAAAGAAACAAAACATAAATTGTAATTTATTCCTGCACGACATCCCGTGGCTGCTCTTTCTTTCTTTTTTTTTTTTCGTTGCATGACCTTATCCCATAAACGGCGTTATTCGTAAGCGTACACCTTTACCTCGAGCTCCTCGAGGTCATCGTTCTCTTCTTCGAAGGGGTTCTCATCGAAGCTAAAATCGGCGCTAGTTGTTGAACGCGTCAACTGGAGTGGGGGAGGTTTCGACTTTTTAAAAGGTTTCTTCAACTTCAGATAGCTGAATATTTCGGGCTCCTTGAATGAAAGTTTCTTCCTGGGCTTCGGAGTGGTCTCGACGACGGAAGAGCCAGCAAGGCCGGAACTAGGCGACACTGTTGCCTCAGAATTCATTTGTTTCGAGTTCTTCAGCATGGCTGATACGTGATTGCGCTTTTGTGATTAGTATGTAACATTAATACTTTTTCCACGAGTCACAGGGTTTCTTTTTGCTCTCTCATCTCGTTAGATGTGTTCAATGGTTTATTTATTAATTACACGGTCAATAAATAATTCCAATTGATAAAAACTATGATTGTAAAATATTAATACAACGGAAAGTTTAGTTAATTTTTAGTCCAAGATTTCAACTAAACATCTAACTCTACTTAATCAATTGAAATTCAAGCATTATGCTTGCAGTAATTTAAACTACAGCAAACCAATTCCTGTAATAGGTAACCATTAGTCTAATACCAATTAAATTCAAATTCGGTCATGGTTCTTGCCTCGATTTAAATTACAAAAGAAACGCCATTTAATTAAAATTCCATTTCCATATTTCCCTCAAGTCAGTTTCAGCCCTTTGTAGCCTGTCTATATTATTAAAGCTTCGTTGAAAGCTGCCTCGGCAATTCAAACGAGTCTGATCTGAGGGCGTTGGATACTTTTTGAAGAGCGAACGAAAGCAGGAAACGATAAACGATCGAAACGAAATTTATTTCGACTACGTACGAGCAATGGTGAAGAATCGATATTTACGTGTTGTAGCGTAGCCGGACGATTCCATTTATAAACAGCCGGTCGGCCGGCGTTGGATCCAGACAACTGGCAAATTCCCCCGATAAATCTTGCTCTTGCTTTAGAAACTACATATTACAGGCCAGCGTCGTTAACGGAGCTACACGAGAGTTTATTTGCTCTGTAGTGTGTACGACCGGCGACGGCGAGCCGCGTTTTCGCACAGCGTACTCTCATTTCACTCGAGGAATTAATTCGGAATCTGTAAATCTTCCGGCTGTTTCACAATCTCTTCCCGCGATGCTTATTTTGAAATGACGTTGCACGAAGTATTATTTATTGTCTGCGCCTTTTCGTTTCACATTCGCTTCTATCTTTCACCGATTTCAACTTTATCGCGGATATCGTCTCGCCTCTCTTTATGGAACATCTTTTATAGAAACTATTTCATGATTATCATCGTTAAAAAGGACTTAGGAAAAAAGTGTATCAATACAGTTGAGAGATTTTTAGTAGCAAGTAATATTTTAGATCTTTTTATTCCTTTAACACTAAACGTACCGACATTTTACATATACCTATCTTACCATAAAGGGCCATTTCATCCCTTATGAATAAACGTTGATTTTTAGAAAGAAATTTTTAATTT
>CAJDYZ010011939.1:64358-74808 GCA_903986555.1 Heterotrigona itama
GTTACGTAATCCGATGCGATAATCAAATCTAATCCGGACGAATTTCTGCTAAGTTACTACTTACACAATTATGGATGTGATTCCGATTACGTGCTCTGCATATAAATGATTCGATGTTGCAGCGACGCTCATAATAAAGTTGTATTGCCAGCGAAATGTTAAACAATAATTCAATGGTTGAAATGTTTGGTAACTTGCAATTATCGAATGACTCTTTTACATATGATTAAATATCCTAAAGTGAAAGCGGGAAAAATAATTATAATAAACACGATGAGATTACCGTTTCATTCTATGTTTAATTTCATAGCTTTAGACGATTCGATTAAATCTAATTAAATGAAATTTAATTTCCTTTATTTAGAAGATGAGAATAAATTTCCTTTTTCCCTTTGCTATATTTCGTTTTCCACTTTCGTATCATTGGAACATGTAAATAATGAAAGTGTCGTAAATATATATATAACGATTGTTGCAGATTTGAAACGGGAAGCCACAATATGCCACATGTTGAAGCACCCCCATATAGTGGAGTTATTGGAAACATACAGCTCGGAGGGTATGCTCTATATGGTGTTCGAATAGTAAGTACAACCGTGTGTATTTAATTTATTCCATCGTTCGAGGAAACTTCGGTGGAACTTGCACGAAATTCATTCGGTGTATTTTCAAGCGGCGTTTGTTTCGACTTTCGCTCGCTGCGCGTGGTTTTAATAATTCATCGACGAGAACAGTGGTACGATTTGATCTTTAGATTCGGCTGGAATTCCCGTGATTTCATGAAACGTTCGCTTGGAACGTTGTAGTGGCATTTGAAATGCTTTAAACACGGGAAGAATAGTGGAACGGAGTAAGAGCCGAGCGATGTCTTGGTGCCGCATTTACCTGAATTTGTTCATAATTCCTTGAAAGAAGACCTTTTGAATATGCTCGTTGGCAACAACTCTTTTTTTTTTCACGCGCCAACTCTCTTTCAACGTCTCTTCATTTTTCTTTTTCCTTTCTTTTTTTCAACGTTTCGAATTAAACGAATTTTCTAAGTGGAAAATACGTTTCTCCCATGCGGCTGGAAGTGCAATGACCTGAAAAGGTCCTCGTTGAGTCTTAATTATTAGATTTTTTAAACTGATGCTTCTTAAATGCAGAAGAAATTTGAAGGTGGTGGATCTTTATCAAACTTTACTAAATATTACGTAATTTTATGATCATTTTTTTCTGTAAACTCGTCTTTTTTAATTAGTAGTGAATTCTTTGAAGTAGTTTCGTTAGGAGTATTTTTTTTTTTTCGTCGCGAGAAAAATGTTTCGAAAAAATCGAAATAAATGATGAGGAAAATGTTCCGTATTTTTTTGCAAAATTTTTTACCTGTTTCAATTTAAATTAATATTGATCGTTCTTTGTTGAAAGTTTGAAATTGTTTTTGAATAACGTCAGATTGTTAGGATTTTCAGTCACGTGATGTTTAATAACACATGCGTGCGTGAATTTTTAAAGTTATACTTATTTAGTTAGCTAATTCTGATCATACCAATTGTGGTGTAATTATCTAATTAATAACATAATCCCGCAGTTTTTCGATATTTTCAGCTGCAATTGTCGAATATCGATTCGTTTATTAATCGTGTGTTGTGCGCTTCTGGGGTATTTAATACAATTTGAAGCCAACTAATCTTTCGAAATAAATATTAATTATTTGATGTTCGAAGCTCATAGTAACGTTAATTAATGTTTCAGTTTGTAAAAATAGTGAAATTATTCACGTTCGTTGATACTATTTTGAAATAAAAAATAAACGAAACGAGACAGCAATGTTTGGCGATAGTAGCTCTTTACTCAGCTATATATATTTCTAGGTGAAATATTCGACTCTCCAGAGGCTAATTATCTCGAAATATGTGCGCACAGAAAAAAGAAAAAAATACTAATGCCGTTGAAGTATTAAAGGACTGTTTCGAGCATTCGTAGAGTTACGCATCTATTTCTTCAATATTTACATATTTACCAAGTTCTCTAAGTTTTCTCTGAGTTTCTCTCCATTCTTTGATAATCGGAACTACCAAATTTAAAATACAGTAAGTTTAAATTATAAAGTGATCCAGTCGCAAATCGTATTGTCGACTGAAAATCTGCTTTGATAAACTTTTATTAGAGTTTAATTAGTAAGAGAAAAAAAAACCAACAAAAAAGTCTGTGCCTTTTGGATAAAAATTTAATCTTAATTATTTTTTCAAAATATTTGCCAACAGATTCAATCCGAGTTTTATGTATCTCGTAAATCTGTATGATAATTTATGATCCAGTTTATTTGTGATTCGTTCAATTTATGATTCGTGCTAATTCAATGTTGATCCCCGCGAGATAGAAAATATTCGAAAGTAAAATAAATTTATTTTACTTAGATCACGTTGCAAAACGAAGAACAATATTTCATGACACCTCAATGCCTTGTCAAAGAAACGACCAAACAAAAAAGTCTGTTTTGTGAAAAAGATTTTGGGATGACAAATGGATCTGTTGCAATAATCCTCGGCACAAAAAAAAGAAAAAAAAGGAACAAAAAAAAGTCGAGAGTACGTAGATTCCAAAAAGCTAACCATGCCGACGTCGAAATGAAACATGCACGCGTACGGGGAAACAAGATTCTAAAGCCGTGAATTGGAGCTGTTGCTATGGAATGTTATAGCAACGAATTGAATCGTTTGCAGTTAGTTTTAGGCGGGGAAAAAAAAAAAAAAAACTGTTTAATAGCCAAGCGCCACCATTGCATAGCAATGCTCCGTTCTACCACGTTCCTTCACCAAGGTAAACGAGATAATAGAACTGAAGATAAAAAGTTTTAATGTATTCAGTCTATTTTGCACTCCATCTAATTACGCTATATTTAGATTCATGAAGTGGAATGCTATTACTGTCGAACGCAGTTATGAAGTATCGTACGGTAGTAAAAAAATGAACAGTTCAATTAATTGGAAGCCTGACAGCTTTTACGGGCAGAGCGGAAGAAAATATTTCTGTGAAAAAAAGAAAAATATGATGATTGAGTATTGTTTAGTTAAAATAAATCGAGGCAAAAGTCCCGACGATAAGGAATCCGTGTAACGGTTGTTTGACTAATCTCTGAACTCAAACACGAAACGTTTATAAACGTGACGACTAGATACACTCGGAGTTATTGCTGCGCAAACTAAAATCCGTAGAAGATATTTACATAGGTTTGCATGATTGCAATCACCAGTGATCGTGACAAGGAGAACCGTACCGATGAAATTTTGTAATTTCTGAAAGCGAGATACGATCCTCGTTCATAATCCATACAAGAGGAAATTCTAACTAGACTAAAAAGAAAATTTTACTGCGAACAATTGCACTTGCAGCTTATATATTAATAAATGATAATTAATTGTTTAACGTACGATGGTTCCTTGGGATCAAAACAAAAGCAATTTAAAAAGTCCAATGAAATTCATACTTTGAGTTATAACGAAGAGTTTACCAAGTAATGCAAAGTAATCTTCTCACAGAGATTGAAATTACTTCGATGAGAAAAAGAAGGGAAAGGAAAAAAAGAAAGGAGATGACAGAGTTGTCAGTGTGGAAAGAAATAAGCTTCTATGTCAGCTTCTGTATTCTAATTGGATGTCTAGTATTTATGAAGCAGCGTGCGACATCGCATGAGTTAGCCACGCGTGTTAATAGACATGTATGAAGAAGCAGGCAAAGTTCTTGAGTGACAGAGATTCACGCGATACGCGTATTGTATTCTGTTCTATTTTGTCAAAGCTTGACAAATTCTCTACGAAATGTTACGTCGCTTGTTGAAATTAGCGTCAAACAAATTTCGTGGGACTTTTCCCAGATGAAAATATTTCTTCAATCGCAATTGGACGCATTTCATCCGTCACACAGCAACCAGCCTCTTCTTAAGAATTTTACGTTGTTACGAATCGACCTAATTAGCATCGAATGAATCAACAATAATTGGGACACGCAGTGTTGTAGCAAGGAACCTTGTTACGATTGTTAACATAATTAAGTCAGACAACATTGCCGATTATTGATCATCAATGTGGTTCGTTAATTTCGCTTGCGTTTATTTCTTGCGTAATCAACGCGCAGGGCATTCTGTCGCCAGTTTAAAACGTAAATTCAATAGGAGAAGTTATCATTTTGTATGCGTATCCCTCTCGTAAATATCACGATTTGAACAGAACATTTGTATAACTTTTTGCAAAGAGCGCACGTTGAAGCGACAGAATTTTCACGATTGTTTATTTTGTGTTTCCAGTTGTGCGATAAAAAAAAATCGCTGAATTGTATTTTCGTATTTAAAAAAAAAAAAAAAAAGAAGTGTCATACATCGTCCTTATCCTGAACAAATGAACGAGATAAAAAAAAAATTGATCGATGTGTTATGTGATGTATCCATCGTGGCTCACGAGAGTAATGGCGTACTCGTATCATACTCGTATGAATAAAATTTTGAAAATGTGTACCGAAGTTTCGCGATATGTTCTGAGATAATTTATCTACTAAAAAATTAGTATATAGCGTGAATAGTTGTCCTAAACACATAACAAAAGCATCGAAGATACCTGTCATCTCTCTGTAAAAATATATACTTGTACTAAATATCTTGTAATTGTTATGCACGTCTTCAGATTCGATAATCGATAATACTCGCAACGGTATTAATTAAAATATTTCGTGACAACGCGTGAAATATTCATACGCTGTGATATATTTTTGTGAGCAGTATATATCTATTTCGTTGGAAATCGCTGTGTTATGCAGTCCTTCGAAGTACCGTGTACACATCGAAGGTGCAAGAAAATACAACTCCTTTTTCCCAACGCGCCATAAATTGCACACCTCGTAAATTATGCATTAATGTCGCGTCTCTGTTTCAGTATGGATGGCTCTGATTTATGCTTCGAGGTCGTTCGAAGAGCGACTGCTGGATTCGTGTACAGCGAAGCAGTGGCCAGGTAAGAAGATCTTTCGCATTGTGCGCGCAAAAGTATTTCAGCCATTAAAGATGTCTCTTTTGTTTCGAATGTACTCTTTGAGCTCAGCGCTACCATTTACGTTTTTTCTTTTTTTCTTTTTTTTTTTTTTTTTTTTTTTTTTTAACGAAAGGAAGAAAGAAGGGGAAAAAACATTTATCCTGGACTTCACCTGAATCGCAGCAGCTTTCCATTATGCGTATCAATGATGTATGTGTACAATGATGCATCGAGTTTGTGACACAATTTGCGCGAGTATATTTAATATCGTTAAGGGAACAATTCCATTTGTCCTCGAACGTACTATTTACATCGAAACAATTCCTCGGCTATTAATCTTACTATGGTCCTTACGCCCCATTTTTTGTCCAGCCGTCAGTGTTCTCATTTGTGTAAAATCTTTTCTTGGCTCCGAGAGCGGATGTCTGTTTTTTGATAATAACGTTCTTACAGTCGTTGGTTCTTCTAGGTAATAAATAATTTTGTAGCGAAATAACAGCGCAGTTTTATCGGCAAAGGTATCATTCAAGGACTGCAACAAGATTAATCCTTCAGTGTCGTTAGCTTTCAGAAAGATTTTGGAAGATTAAAACTTGAGTCTCTCTGAGAGAATGAGATATCAAATTGTTGAACGACTGTGAAAGACTATGTGATAAAAGTTTTCGTTTTAATCGCGCATTGTTGACCATATTTAGAAGATTGAACTATATGAACGTACATCGTAACTGTCTGGTATGGTTATTAATATTTAGCTTTCGTAAGCAGATGATGTTTACTTATGAAAGTTTTGGCCGTCTGTTTGCTGAATTTACTTTGGTTGAGTAGCGGTAGATTAACCAGGGGGATGATGGACAGTGTAGGCACATGTCAGGTCCAAAATTGTCTCTGAAATGCGTTTGCTCTCTTCATGGTCGTTTGCAAACCCACGTCGCGTCGTACCTAGCTTTATAACGAATAGCGTTACGAGCTAACGTTTCATAACAAATCAATTTGCTCTTGCTATTTGAAATCAGCGTATTTTTCCGTGTATTTTGACTACGACAGACATCTAAAGTTTGACTGAGTTTAATTAATCAATATTCCACATATTGGTCACTGCCATTGGTATTGCCAAATATTTGGATCGACAAGATAGTTAGCTGTTAACACTATACATGCGTGAAGTTTTCTTTTGCAGAAATAAATTACGAGCTCAATATTTTTTTCTTTTTTGTGCATTTCAGAAATAAAACCAAATTCAACTTGCAAGTCCAGTATACAATTCGTAGGAAATTGCGTAGGAAGTTAAGAACGTTAACGCAATACCTTTGCGTTTCTTTTTCAAATATATGCACGTACTCCCCTTTTCCGACCTCGACCAAACTAAAATATTCTCTTGAAATGCCGTGCCATTCGTATGCCAGCAACATTTGATATTTCACGTTGAAAGAAAGAATTTCAATAGCGCACTAAACACGAACCTCTGGGGACATGACTTACCTACATAAGTTATGGGTGCAACCTTCCCGGCGCACAAGTTCGGAGTTGTAGATACATTAGACACACGAGATGCATTAAACTCAGTTACAAAGTTATTATTCGACACCGCCGATAATTCACTTCATTCCGGGAGCACAATGGTAAAAGTCAATCTTCAGTTCGGTATTAATAAATTATTTGCTACGTGTACGCGCAGCATCCTCGAAATAAATGCAAAAATTTCAGTCCACTGGTCAAAGACAGGTTAACAAACATTCACTATTTTTACATCGGTCCAGCAATTTGATATTTTACAATTTTAGACTACGACGAACAAAGGAGTATTTTTTGAACAAAGTTCCTCTGTGCCGAAGTTTAAATTTATATCATCGGGAATTATTTTTAACTGCGCGCGGGAGATTCAAATAAATTATATCTGAAACATCAGACGATTCACGACGTTCGTCATCGATGTCTAAAAATATTCGGTGAATATCGTGAAAATTGCAGTTATTAAACGATTACCTTTTTTTGTTTCTTTTCGGTGTACGTATGATATTTTTGAGGATTTGATTGTTTATATCGTATATATCGAGCACCCGATAGTCGATAGCTCGATTGAAACGTTTACCTGTTTAATCAGCCTGGCAATAATCTTACGAGTACGTGGAAGAGGATAAAACGGTTGTATTAACGAATTGTATCCGGCTGCTGTTTCGCTCTTAACAGAAAGTCGATTGAACCGACGTTATCTAGACAGTTTAACGAATATGCAATAAATACACCGGCAGCCCGAGCGCTTTGACCATCGTTTTTTATATCTCGGTCAACCTTCAATAATCCCTGTGTCTCATTCCTTTAACATTTTCCTTAATCGCCTGACCTATACGGTTAAGAAGCATAGACATTTTTACGCTATTTAACCCCGAGTTAATTTTACTTTCACCGCTTTGATCCGCGATCGTTTTGTTTCCCAGAATTGACGTTTATCATTTGAATTTTATGGCTAAAGCATCGATCATTTGCCCCGTTTATTGAAACGGCAACGAGAAGTTCGAGAGCCGTGACAGGTATGAAAAACAAACAGTTCGGGAAAACATAGGAGAAAGAATGGTGAAAATTTTTTATCTTCTGTTTCTTTTTTTTACACGTCTGTCACACACGGAGAGAAATTTTAGAGGCGTAATCTTTTTACACGATACTGTGAGAATTAACGAAACTTATTCGTATCTTTATCACAAGTGACAGATTTGTATTATTTTCAACACTGTTTTAAATTACGTTTCTATTAATAATTCCAAGCATAATAAGCGATATTAAAAACTTAACACAAGTCAAGTAACATGGCAGATTTAGAAGCATCCATGAATTTGTTCTCACTTTTTAATTGATGTTGCATTTTTCTTTTTTTTTTTTTTTGGCTCGGCATACAAGCATATATGCAACTCTCTATGTTAATATAGAACCAGTCCTCTTGTTCACAATTATCCACGGAAATTGAACTATGCCTCGAACACTGCTGAACGAATGTCGTAATATAGATATTCTAAATAACATTGTGCAGGATATTCCATGAAATATGAAGTTTGGGCGTGCGTATCAACGTATAATAGTATCTGACCCGGTTTCAAAGTTACGCCGTTTTTCGTTTTCATCATTTGTTCACCTGTCTTGACGCGGAATGCTACTAGAAACTTTCGACATGCTTTTATCCAGCGATAGGACAGAACGTGTTCCTAAGTAGTGTTCAGGAAACGTATTGTAGCAATTAGCGAGGGAATACAGGAAACGTTACAGGGCAGCGGTTGTATAAATCTGAATTGGGATTAATTGAAACGAATTTCTCTGAAATTAATTGTGTTGATTGAAATTTCAGCAGGCATTAAAATGTGAAAATCTGAATGGAATTAATTGAAGCGAATTTCTTTGGAGCTGATCGATTCGAATTTAATAGACATTAAACATGGCGATAAATATATTGGAAACATTATGTGATACTGTTATAAAATTGACCTCAGATTATTACTTATAGCATCAATTTGCATGAAAGAGTACAAGTCACTTGTTTTATGATTTTATACTTGGAAGTAAATTACATGTTTCTACGGCGCTATCCTGAAACGAATCGTTCAATTTTCGTTTAAAATCGGAGCTGTAAAATTTCGAAAAAAGAAAAAATGGCGCATTGATCTCTGATCATTTTTTTTTTGCTGCACGAGATCATCGCGATAGTGTCGCGCATATCGTCGGCCGCGATAAGGCCGAAGATTTTCATCCGTCCCGGGGTGAATAGATAACACGTGCATATATATATACGTATATTTTTCAACGGCCTCATCTCCCGCAGGATAGCGGTATAACAGCAGCTTTCGTTTTCCAGCCATTACATGCGACAGATCCTGGAGGCGTTGCGCTACTGCCACGAGAACGACATAATTCATCGTGATCTAAAGCCGCAGTGCGCCCTCCTGGCGGGCAAGGAAAATTCCGCACCGGTGAAACTACGCGGCTTCAGCGTCGCCGTGCAGCTTCAGTCGTCCCAGGCAAACGGCGTCGGTATGTTTTCACACTTTTTCTCCACTCTTCGTTCACTCCAACTTCGTTCTATATTATCTCTGCGTGCATAGATAGCCGGGGTTCCTTCCACGGAACTTCTGACTCTTTCCTGCGCATTCTCCAGGGAAAAACACCCGCTACGGCGTTAGCTCTCTTCGCAGAACACACTTTTCCGCGTGTTTTCGTTTTCACTCGTGCTTCCCCCGTGTTTCCCGAAACACGTGCGCGCACCATTGCCGTGCGCCACCGTAACAGTACAATCAGATCACTATCACCGAACCGGTCGCTTCCCCTCCCCCCCCTTTCGTCCCCCACATCTGACAGAAAGTCGTGATTTATGATTTGTACGTAGCCGCGCCGGACCAAATTAGGGAATTAACGGCGCTGTGTCCTGTTGTTGCTACTGATACGGTGTGCCGTTTATGCTGCATGATTTTGATGCAACGTTTTGAGCAACGTCTTTGAATGTTAGGAGTTCTCGTAGAGAGGAGGATGTGTATCGTTGGATGTTAGGAGATTTGCTAGAGGCAAGATTTGTTACAATAATGTCTTTCAGTAACGTTTCAGAGATATATTACAGGCTAGACGGGTCAGAAATTGGAGGAAAATCTTTCCTTAGATATATTTTTGCTTTCCTATATTTTTGATTCGCGTAAAGTATTAATATAAATCACGTGGGAGACGTGTCGTCACGTTCATTAAATATTATACGAACAAGGAAATAATAAATTTACGTTCTTTTTTTATCTTCGTATATTTTTTTAATGGACATTGACGTTTCGTTTTTGACCTGTTGACAGATTGCAAGAAACAAGGAAACAACGAAATGAAACAACGCCTGTTAAAAATCAGATAATACTCGAAGTAATACGTAGAGATGAAAATCATGTGTCTTCCGTAACTTTAATTGTCTTTTCACAAATTAAGACGTACGATCTTGTCGCGTGGAGCAGTTAGTACGATGAAAATTTCACGCGTGTCAGTTCGATCGAACTGTTTCGAAATCTAGAATGCTCGACGAGCAACGATTAATTCTAGAGACAAATGGCGCGATTTCCTTTACCGCGGATCAACCGCAAAGGATCCAGTTATTCAATCAGTCGCGTCATGTAAATAATATGCCACGATATTATGGACGTGTCGCGATCTGTGAATGACAATAAATTAGTCCTCTGTGCACAAAGCGAGCGGACTCGCTTATCTGGGGAAGCGTAGCAAAGGTGAAAGGGCGCTCTGACGCGTTTCTTACGTTTCCTGTTCGTTTCAGAAGAGAGTTAACATCGTTCGGACGTGACGAACGCGCGGCGACCGAAAGTCGCTCCTTAAATTAAAAATACTATTAATTTTTACATACAGAATGTCGTTTCAATCTTGAGATACACATATGTACGTACGTATGTACAATACGCTTCTGATATTTTTTTTTTTTTTTT
>CAJDYZ010011943.1:36802-52306 GCA_903986555.1 Heterotrigona itama
CGCGAACGTAAAGAAGATCGGGGTCCTTCGGGGTGCACACGCGTATGCGAACGGACGCGCTTGGTTTTTTTCATTCGAAAATAGCTTATGTACACGTGTAAACCGTACTCCGTCCACGGCATTAATCGGCAAATACATTCGAGTTTAGAAATCGTCAGCTAAATAAAATAAAAAGCGAGCAGCGAGCGAGCGACCAGCCATCCCGGTCGATCTTGGGCGTCGATCAAGGACGTTCGTTTCAATACGCGAAGAGAGACAATTGGCCTCTCTTTCTCTTTGCTTATTGTACATCGCGAAGAACTCAAAGGAAACGGTATAACATACTACAATTTGTGACGAACCTTCGGTCCGTCGATCGACCATGAAGACGGCTGGTCGCGTCCCTGTTCAAACCGATGCAACGCATAGGATATATCGAGAATACGCATACGGATATTTCCCTGAGACTGATCAGAACGATTGGATATTCCTCTGTACACACGGAGAGACAAATGAAACGCGTGCGCGAGCGAGCGAGCTCGGATTTTGCTAAAAAAAAAAAAAAAAAAAAATAAAATAAAAAAAAATAAAAACTTGTAGAAGCTTCCCTGTCTATGGATACGTAGGAGTTTCACCCTTTCACATCGTTTTCCATCTTTCGTCCCGGCACGTGTCGAATATCTAGCACGCCTCCGAAGCTATATAAGTACGTAGAGATCGGTTCCATCGACGTATCCGAGGAGACTTGCCTCGCGGATCGAATGCGCCGATGATTCTTGGAACACGTTCACTGCTGGACGTTCGTGGCCCTTGAAACGTCGTTTGCTGCTCGTCGTTTCTCGTGGATCAGTGATGTAGAGGAAATTAGCTTGCTAATTAGATTATTTCTTTTATAACAGAGAAAAGGGAAAAAAGTAAAAGAAGAAAGACCGTGGGAACAAGGTAGAACTAGACAACAGTGAACGCGTTGGTCGCAACGAGCAAACGAGATTGAACATAATCTGGAACGGAAACCGTTAATTCGTGGATCAATCGCGAGTTTCGATGAAGAGTTATTGCACACTGAACATTGCGATCGCGTAACCCTTGTAGGCATCTCAGACTCAACGAGACGCTAACGACACAACAACAAGCAGACTCGCGAAATTGCACATCCCAGAGGAAAATAAAACGAAAAAGGAAGAAGAGATTAACGATAAAGAGAACGTAAATGCTCCATATATATTTCGACGATTAGTAAACGCTTGCTTAAATCTAGAAACGGTAAACATGTAACCGAGTTATACTTTAATTGACTCGCTAGTACCTAGTAAAAAAAGAAAAAAGTGAGAAAGAGAAAGACGGAGAGAGAGAGAGAGAGAGAGAGAGGGAGTGAGAGAGAGAGAAAACGAAAACGAAATTAATTAAAAACAACGATGGCCAACAACGCGAGGAAGCTGATAATCCGGTATTTCACACGTTCCACAACATTTTATTCAAAAATGAACGATGAAAACGCACGCGGTGTTTCGAGCTCCCTATTTCTTTCACTCTCTCTCTCTCTTTCTTTCTTCCTCACTCTCTCTCTCTCTCTTTCTCTCCCTTTCTCTCTCATATCGATTCCTTTTCAACGAAAAAATAGAGTAACGCGTGGACGTCCACCAAGTTCATCGCGATTAAAATCTACTCCGGAGCACGGACGACATCCGTCGCGGGAACTTTGTCCACTACACGTTCGCAAAAATTGTTCGAACCGTTCCCTTCGAATCGTTTAAACAAAATTATCGTACAAGAAGTTCGAACAGGACGACGATGTTCGCTTCGTCGGAAGCATCGTCGGAGACTCGATCATCGTTCGACTCGCAAGAGATGTATCGATAAAATATCACGTCGACGTGTCCCCCGTATGGGGACATCTGTAAATAAATACTGCTAGTAGAACGTGTCGGAAAACACTGCCATCTTGTCCTTCGATCGAATATCGACGTAATACGTACTGCTCGGTACATATTCGTTCAATCTACTCTGGTTCTGTTCTCTCCGCCTCGGAACAGAATCAGTAGAGAGTAATTCGATGCCGATCGAATGAAATTTCTCGCTCGAGTGTCAACAATCGAGCTAAGAAAGTTATACTTTCCATAGCCGGGAAGGAATTTTCCTCGATTCGAGTTCAATCGGTAGCGGTTGTCTTGTTAGCCTGCCGCGTTCTCGCCTGCCTCTCGCGTTTAGGCGAAACGCTCGAGCTCTTCTTCGAGGTTTCCTTCGCGGCGGAAGTCGACGGTTTTGCCTGGGGCAACGATCGCCCCAGCGGCACCTCCTGTCACCTCAGGCTGATCACCACTTTCTCCACGTTCAGCAGGGACCTCACTTTCTCGTTGTACTTGATCAGGGTCACCTTCGACCCCCGCACGTTGATGCGCTCGCCGCCGCTTAGCAGGTGGCAGCAACGGGACTGCTCCAGGAAATCTTGCAGCTTCAGTTCTCTCATGACGTCGCGATGAGCGATGGCGGGCGGGCCAGCGTGAGCTTTCGGATTCACTTGACGCAGCAGCGCGTCTCTGCTCTTTATTCTCAGGGCAGCCATCAGGTCCTGGAGCAGCACCCATTTGTCGGGATCGTTGGCGAGAGAGAAGAGAACTGGCAGGTTCACGTCGCTCACTTCCATCTCGATTTCGTCCAATTCGGGCTCTGGATTGTCCATTGGCGGGTCGTCGACAGGATTGTAACCAGTCTCTTCTGAGTCTGAAACGGAATAGATTTATTAATCGTGGTATTCGGTTGATTAACTTTTGAGGAATAAGTAGTTGAAGGTGATCGGGTAGTCTCTTTCTCTCTTTCTTGTGAATAAAATTACTTATTATCTTCCTTTATCGAATATTTTAGCTTTTTCAATTATGCTTAATAATTGGAGAGATATTATTGTTATATATTTTTTATTTTATAAATGACTAACAGTAAACGCAAATTATTGTATAAATTTGCTGTACAGTAGAAATTCTGTTATTTAAATTCAACTAATAAAACTGACAGTCAACTCGTTATAATTTCCAAAGTTTCGTAATGATTCTAAGCTTTATTTGCTTTTATTTCTTAAAAATCAGCAGAAATTACCGAAAATAGAAGACGGACCGCCGAAAGACCACGCTGTACTCGCTCGGCCCTGGATATCGTCTAAGTGCTGCTGCAGAATTGAATAGGCATCGGTATCTGCAGCCAACATCAGTGGAGTTTGTCCGGAATAAGTAGCTAATAAGGGATCAGCGCCGTAGGAAAGTAACAAGCGTACGAGTTCGGTAGCACCATTTTCTGCTGCCTCGTGAAGTGGCCTGTAATGATAATAATAAAAAAAAGAAAACATCAATTGCTGCCTCATTACAATTACGTAAAATAACGATTAAAATTAGTATTCGTTTGTATGACGTTGGTCGCTGAATGCATTTCAACAAACGTTAGCATGTTATGAATAAAAATATATATATATATATAAAGTGTCATTTAAGAATAATTAAAACTTGAGCTTGAAACCTTTCCCAATATATACTTCACCAATGTAAAAAATACTATAAAGCTACTATAAATAAAATAATAAAATAATATAAAGCTAAATTATGAAAATTAAGAAGAAAAAAAGGATCCTCCTTTAAATCGAGCAACTTTTATAAAAAGTAATTTCTTAATGACTTTAATCCCTTCTAAAATATTCCATTTTATGAAATCCGATAGTGTATTTGTATTGGATGAAAAAAGTTTATTATGATAATTTGGGGAAATGACGATTGGAAATCACCTTATTCCACCGTTGGCACTTTCACTCGCGTTCGCGCCGTACGCGAGCAACAATTTCGCGATTTCGAGATGACCCTTGGAACAGGCTTCGTGCAGGGGCGTGTAACCCGCGTTATCCTTCGGACTCGGCGCGTTATTCAGTTTCTCCAAGCAGTATGCAGTGACATCCTGCGAACACGGCAGGTGTAAAAAAAAAAACGCACTTTATATTTAAATATTTATCAATAAATATTTATATCACTAAATTGAGATGGAATTTCCAATGAATAGATGTTTTTCTCAACAAATATTTACCGTGTAACCGAGCCTGGCGGCACGGTGCAGCATCGTTTCGCCGACACCCTTTTTGATCACCCACGTTCTAATCTCAGACTGTATGTCAGCTACGCATTCTGGACTGGGCCTCGCTAGAACTTGCTGCGAAACAAATATTTCCCAGTTGATAATCACTCGTGCACTTTTAAACAGCCTTATATTTTAATGTTCTATTACTTTTACAATTTAATTTTTTAAATTGTAAAAGTTTCTCTATCAAATATAGATTAAATATACATTAATTAATAATATATTACATCTATTAAATATAGAGAATTTAATGTTTCTCTCATGTAATATATTATTAATTAATATGATATAATATTCTTCTATTTTTTTCTTTTCGTCTATTATAATTTTTTACCACCATGACATATTACAAAAAGATTGTATTATGTCTACCTATGTTCTGTCGAATTTTCTTTTTTTCTTTATATCCTCGTATTTTTATGCATTTTTTTTTTTTTTTTTTTTTTTTAGTATCTTACCAGATCTATTAAACGATAAATGCACAGTAAAGAGAATGATATAAATATTTCAAAATCTATTTAGAAACTTGTTTTGTAAAAGTAATAAACAAATTTTCTAATCTTCTGTTCTCAATTTATAAATTCATCTTTGATGATTTTGACGTTCCTCCAACACAGGAGCGAATTTTTCAAAGTTGAAACTTCTGAAATACATCGGCGATGGTTGAAAATATCGCGAAAAACTCACCCTCTTCCTTTCTTTCGGCAGCGCCTCGTCTTTCTTCAAGGGTTTCTTCTTCTTGCGAATATAATCGAACCCGGAGCGGAATTTCCGCCTGCTTGTCCTTAGCTTGAGCTTCTTTTTGTTAGGAACTTCTGACTCGTTGATCTCGTCATCCAGCTCATTGTCATTGTTCTCTGCCTCGTGAGCGTCGTTCGCCTCTTCCTGCGCCGGCTCCTCTTCCGCCTCCGTCTTCAATCGGCGTAGCTTCTTCTCGGCCAACGATTTCAACAAGTCCTTTCGGTTCTTCATCAGCAGATGACGCTGCTTCGAGTTAATAAGCGCCTTGTGCCTCCTCAAGATACTAGCGTTCTTCAATCGCGACACCACCTTCTGCTTCAACGTCCTCTCCTTGCTCAGTCTGTTCTCCGGCGTTTCGTTCTGCGAGTCTTCGTCCTGAGACGTGTCGTCGTGATTCTGCATAGGCGGTGCTGAGGCTGGCCTGTCTTCCCCGAAAACTTCACGGATGGTCGCCTGTTTCTTCAACACGCGCGTCTCCGTTCTCGTTCTGCTCTTCAGCACCAGCGTGGAGAACTCGTTCGGCAGAGCGTGATTATTCTTGAACGTGTCGCGGAAGTTGTTCACCGTTTCCTTACGGAAGTAACCGAGTAGAACCGAGTCTGTCATTTTGATGGCCTTCACCTTGTTATCTTTGACAAGCGATTTGCCCTTGGGCAATTTTGTCGACTCCAGCAGAGGGGTCAGGCTCGGTGTCGGAAGCAATTCGGGTTCGTTGTTACCTTTCTGCAGCGTTTTACCCCCACCTTTGTCCAATTTATCCTGTTTCTGTTTCCTCTTTTGCTCCTTCTTGTTCGTCCCTACCTTTTGAGCCAACACGTCGACGATCGAACTGTTCTCTGACCTCGAGTGCTTCATACCCTTCGGGGGACACGAGATCGTCGTGGACGACGTGGCCTCCTCGTCGTCTATCTTGCTTCCTATTCCAATTCCGGTGGTACTGAAACTATAGTTGGACTCAACGTCACTGTCTACCAGTTTCTTTCTGCTCAGATACACGTCGGAACTGTCCATGGAGACGGACAGAGCTGGGGAACCGGGGTCCAAATCGGGCAACGAGGTGGACAGCCTGTGAAACCTCGACGGTCTCGACACGGTGATCAACCTAGGTGGCATTCTCAATGATTTCTTGTAAACGTACACTTCCTCCTCCCAGCCGGGCCTGAAATCACTGCCGTCTCCGAACAGAGGTTTCGGCTTTCCTTTCTGAGACGCCGACGAGGTCTTTGAAGTCGAACATTTGGACTCCTTTTCGTTCTTAGCCTTCTGCGGCGTCGCGTCCCTCGATCTCAGCTTCATTCCCTCAGACTCCGCGCTGCTGTTGTTGTTGCAACGCTTCCTAGCTCTAAGCCTATCGGCCACGGAAGAACCGTGACCGAACTCGGTGCTAGCGTCGCTCTCCTCGCTGGAAGATTCACTGCCGCTCGACGATTGCAATTTGATCCTGCTCCCTCTGCGAACTCTTCTCTTCCTGCATATTATCTCCTCCTCGCAGTCACTGTCGTCCTTCCTCATCTTCTTCTTCGCCCGTCGAATCAACGGCACCTCGTCCGAATCGTCGCTGGAATTCTTGTCTTCGTCGTCCTTGCTCGCCTCGGGCTCCATCTTCACTTCCACCTTGATGTCCTTCATCTCCGACGAAGGCTCGTCGTCCTTGCTGGTTTCCGGGAACTCGTCCTTACCGTCCACAGGCGAATCGACGTCCTGGATCTCCTTCTTGATGTCCTCTGGCTTGATTTGCGACGTGTTGGCGTCTGCCGCCTCCTTGCCGTCGGCGTCGTTCCCGGCGTCTTCGAGCTTGGACGTTACGGTGCAGCTAACTTTCTTCTTACGGCCGCGCTTCTTCATCGCGTCTCCCGTTCGAAGTTGCTCTATAAACTTGTCGCACGTGGCCGACCAGAACGTGTCCACCTCGGCGATCTTGTCGTTTTCCTGCGGATGGCAGATCGGGTTAACTGGGGGCATTCTTTCTGGATTGGTAATCGGCGTTCTTGTGCGAGAAATCTATCGGAAACTTTTAAGAAACTGTTGATCCGTGAGCGAAAGTTACATTTCCTCGCTCTTGTCCGGTTACTACAAAATATCTCGCGAAAAGAAACTTATCAATTTTTAACAAATTAATTATTCAGTTGCAAAGATCCTCCGAATATATTGAAGGAAGTCTGTGTGCGATTTATAATCATCTGATGGATAATTATGTCGCTGTAAGGCAACAAAGTTAGCGAATTATTTAGCATTAGAATTAATGTTAAAATGCTTCAAAGAGCAATGAAATATTAACAAAAAACGTAAAACGATAAGTTTCATAGAAAGCAGTTTGCATTTGAAATTTTATTCACAATTCACACTGAGGAATTCAGATTGAAAGACCTGAGATAAAGTTTCACGTCGGAAAGTCGAAACAACGAAAAGCGAGATTATTCCCAGCAACGAGACGGAATCCTCGCTCTAATTCCATAACAAACGACGTACCGCCCTGATTCCGCCCTGAGTATCCGCTAAAAAATTCGCAATAAAAATCGCCGGAACGTGTTCAAGACGTCGAGCCTCGGCGAAACACGCGAATGACGATCTTACGCAAATAACGTTACCTTCAGTTCTATTTGCACGAGGTCCGTCGATGAGGTCATACCCATGCACATGGCGTCGTTCAAAGGAACGGGTGGCTGCACCTTCGACAGCTGTTTCCTGTCCCTCCTCATCTCCTCGAGCGTCTGCCGTTCGAGAACCGGCATCTCACCCTCGGAGTCGCTCTCCCGAAAGTCGAATACCGAGGTCTCGGACGAGCTTCTGAACCCGCTGGCGCGTGCTGGAACGCTGGAGGCGATGGTAGGCGCTGGCGCCGGAACCGGAACCGGAACCGTCGCAGCCACCGGCATGTTCTCCTCTTCCGTTCTGGAGAACAAGCGTCTCCGTGGTGGCAGACAGGCCACCTTCTCGCGCGTCAGTTTCGGCGGGCTACTTGCCGACGAACCGGACTGCGGCGTCGACGTTGAAGCTGCGCTGTCCAGCTCTGTACGTGCGGGTATCGCAATGTTAAAAAATAGTTTTACCAGAACGCTTCATTCTTATTATCATATTGCAACGGACACGCTTCTATTATTGTAAAATTTAATGTTTATTACAGAATTAATATTTGTTGTTGTTGTTATTATTATTATTATTTAGAGAATTTAGTAAATGACGAATATTAGGAATGGACGTTACTTTTCCTATTAAGCAGAGTAAATTTTTTAAAAGTATTGAAAAGCGAAAAGAAAATTGGCGATAATATGTAATCATATTTTTTTAGATAAGATAATTCAAGAACAATAGGTTGAGTAAGATAAGTTCGCTCGCGTTTCCTTGTCGTAGAATTTGTCTAATTAAGAAATATCCTAATTTCTTTGTAGATATATATTAATATATGTTCATCTTTTGGGTATTTTAAACAATTTTCGTAACTTCCGAATAATCAAAAAGATGAATGAATTTATTATTCAATTCGTTACAGGCTACCATCAAACCAATATAAAAACTATTTACGATGAATATGTACTTTAAACGCTTACTGAAAACGCGATGTAATTTTGACAAATGTCAGTACTAGCATTAAGCGTTATAAGGCATGTATATATGTATTTTTAAAAAATGTAAAATCGCAAAATCGTGTAGAATGATTACAGTGACGTGTGGACGGAAGTATTTAGTACGTAAACTAACCGAGATCCTACTTTATAAACTACAATATGCAAATATAGATTTATAATCTTGTAAATTTTGTCTGGGCACGAATTTCTACGAAAGAAAAAAATCCCATATACGAAACTGAATCTAAAACCTACCTCTCGCAGTGGACGACGCATCCTGGGACGGCATGGTCGTCGGTTTCGTTGCGAATTGGCCGGTTCCAACCTTCAAAAACGCACTATACGTTAACAAATAGGAACAACAAGAGGAAAAAAGTAAACCACCAAATCAATGAACTGCCAAATGAACCTTCACGGAGAGCGTAAAGGGGTGTAATATATTTCTCATTGCGTGTTCCCTCACCTGTTTCAGTTCCGCCTTGGTTCTGATCTTCGCGGCTAGTATGGCTGCGAAACCATCGTCTTTGTCACGGTGAATCTGATTCTCAGCTCCTCGGGGTCCCAGGAGTGCTTCCTTGCCAGGTAGCGTGGCGGATGAATTTACTCTCGAGCCATACAAACTACGGGGTGCCTCCTGAGTGATCGAGTCCACCGCTCTCGGCATATGGAACTTGTAATGGGGCGGCGTGTTGCTGTTTCGTTCCAGCAAGCTCGCCGCCGTGAATGGTGACAGGTTGTGTCTTCCGATGTTCGTTTTGGGCTCGACCGGTGCGACAACCTTCGGGAATAGAGAACAGCGACGTTAACGCAATAACAGACAGTGTGTTGTATCTTCTCTGTTTCTTTCGTGGCACGTCACCCGTTACATTCATGATCGTTTCGTGCGAGATATCGATTTTGATGCGAGACAAAGTACTTCCAATACTTAATTTCAAGAAAAAACTGATATGTATTTGGAAAAATTTCGCGAGATTATTTCAACTTATCGTCGCTTGCGTTCGAAGAAGTTGAAATATATATGACACGTGTCGATAAGAATTATGCTCGAACGACGAGGTGTAATTTTTAAGTGAAAACAGTACGTACACACGATCGTAATACAGTCTAAAAGCGAGAGACACGATTCATAGTTGCAACACAGTTGCTCGTAGACTAATTCAATCAACTAGATGTTAATTAACCAAATAATTGTCAAACTTCAAACTTCCACGCAAGCTACGACATCCAACAGTGCGATCGCTGTACAGCAATACGCAGCAACGTACCTTATTTTGAAAACTTTGTTGCCCGTGATTGGCCAAAATCGGCTGCTGGCTGTTCATCTGCTCCTCCCTCTGCTGTTTGTTCTCCAGACTGTTTCTCAGCAGGCTAAGCACTCGTTTATCAGCGCCGGTATTGCTCGGCGGCTCGGTGGCTTGTCCGCCGGAAGTGGCTCCCGAAGGCAGCCCGGGGCCGGCCGTTTTCTGGCTCTGTCTGTAACTCGGGTACATTGACGGTTGGCTAGCGTTGGCCTGCTGCGGCAGAGAGTGCACGTTCGTGGGCTTCGTGATCACCGGATGGACGTACGACGACGAACTGTAGGTGACCTTAGGCTCCGCGTAGCTCCTCTTATCACAGTACGCTTGCTGATATCTGCTCGACTCGGACGACGAGTATCCGCTGTCCGACCTCTGCTCGTAAGTGTTCGTTCCGACCAGCGTCCCATTCGGCAAAGGAACCGGCATATTCATCTCCTGCCTGTTCATCTTCTGTTCGTACAACGCTCTCGCGGTCGACAGCTTCTGGTGGATCCACGTGTCGAGCCTCGGCTGTTTGTTCGGCCCGCCAGTGCCGTAAATCGTGTCGCCGGGCCTCTTCGAGGTCGTTCGGTCCCTCTGCGGCGGTGGCTGGGCGAACTTGCTCCTGCTGTCGAGGTAATACTTCGACGGGTCGGACGGGTAGTCTTGGAGAGGCAGAGCGGGCGGCCCTATCCTCCCAGGGTCGACCATCGACGACGGATACCTGGAGGACCTGGAGGCGGCGGAGGAGTCGTTGGCCGTCAGGTAGGAGGACGACGATGCCGGCGGAAGAGGCGTCGACGCTGTCGCCGCGTCGTACACCTGCGTCGTGGGCAGTGAAGTCTTCTTGAACGTGGACATGTGGGGCAGTGGAGCGGTGTTGTTAGGATGCTGCGAGGGTACGGATTGCGGGGGCGGGGCGTACAGCTGCTGCGACGAGCTTCTCCGCTGAAGAGCGTTCTCGTGCGTGGGCGGTTGCCCTCCGTGATGATGACGGAGCGGCGTGGAATTGAAATCCGGCAAGAAGTCGACCTTCGGCGCGCACACCGTTTGAGGGGTGGACGCTCGAACGCCGCTCGTTGGTGGCAAGTTTCGACCGCTGTTGCTGGACAATCGGTTGTCGTACGCTGGCTGGTACGAGGCTGGCTGCGAGGGGGCTTGCGTCGGGGGCGGTAACATGGTTCTCGAACTGTTGTTCCGCGACGAGATCACCGTCGAGCTGCTGACGTGTTTCTCCGGCGCGACCGTCTCGACGTCGTCCTGTGCGGTCGAATCCGCGGATGTTTTCACCGTTTTAACGGAGAGATCCAGGGGAGATTCTCTCTTTCGCACGCCATTCGTTTGTGGCGGCGAGGTCACCACGGGAGAAGCGACGGTCGATTGAACCGTGGACGCGGTCGAATTCTGGTACGAGTACTCCTTGTACACCCCGTAGTCCTCGGTAGCTCTTACAGGCTGGTGGTGGTAGGAGGATACCGCGCGACTGGCGTCCGACGTTTGATAGTTGTGTATCGTGGTGGCTGGAACGGAAGATCTCGAGACTACGTGACCGATGGACGTAACGGTGGTGCTGCTGGATGAGTTGCTCCCTTGATGACTAGGCGCCATGGTGGTAGCGTATGTCGGATAACCGTGTTGACCGGTGTATCTGCTGTAAGAGGAATTCGTTACCGTGTTCGTCCTTCCGTTGACCGGCATGGCGTGATTCATGGCCGGCAAAGTGACCGGGTACTCGGAAGGTACCCTTTGAGGCGCGGCCATCGAGGAAGAGGGCGGCGTTACCACTGAAACTTTGTTCGTCGCGCTGGCCATGTTATAGCCGCGTTGCCGTTGCACCGATTGCGCTTTGCTCGCGGATTCTCGCCTGTTGGAATGATAGGACGAGAGAGCGGCGATGGGTGGAAGGTTGTGCGTGTTGCCGCTCTTCTGCACGGACGTCTGCTGAGATCGATAAGAGGTGGCGTAAGGCACCTCCATTGAGTTTCTCTTCGAATCGGCGCCGTTGTACGTCACCGGTTTGCTCGACTGATAACCAGCCGCACCGTTGGTGTTTCCGTTTCCGGAGCAGATCGATTGCGTCGGGCCGGGAATCGACATTTGTTGAACGTACGCCTGGCTCTGGGATCGACCGGACTGCGGATAGTAGTTTGCTTGCGTGTGAGACGACGGCGGCGGCGGAGGAGGAGGCGGCGGCGGCGGCGGTTGCGGATTCTTTTGGAAGGAATGATACGAAGACTGAGGCGGTGGTAGCCCGTACGGATTCACAGCGTAGCCACCGGTGTTCGGTTGATAGTGCTGCGACGTGATGGGAAGGTTGTACGAGTGAGGGGTGGAAGTGGCCGGAGGCGGCGGAGGATAAGTCGGCGAATGCGGTTGGAAGCTGCTGTGCGGCGAGGGCGTGTGATGAGGAGAGGCATGAGGCGTGTGCAGTGTGGACACGTGAGGCGATTGTCTGTGCGGTGACGGGGTAGCATGATGAGGAACGTCGTGGGGAGAAGCGATAGGATGATATCCACCGGTCAGCGCTGCCGGTGGTGGCATTTGACTCGAGCTGGAGGAGGACGAAGACGCAGCGGACGTCCCGTGAGCGATCATTCGACTGGCGTACGAGTTCGACGCCATCGAGTGCGGCGATGCGTTTATTCGACTAGAAAGCTGTTGCTGCTGCTGATGCTGTTGCATCTGAGATTGCTGCTGTTGTTGCGGTTGTTGCGGCGGTTGTTGTTGACCGTGATGATGCGAGGATATCATATTTCCAACGGATGGCAAGTGCGACGAAGGAATGTGCGCCGGATGATTCTGATAGGACGACGACGAAGAGGACAGCGACGGCGATGAAGGAATGTGACTTAAGCTGGCCGTGTGACGGGGGCTGCACGGGTTCACCGACGAACAGGACGGAGACGAGGAGACGCGCGACGAGTGCGACGATCTATCCGAGTGAGGCGACCTGTCCGTTGCTGGATTGCTCGAGCTCAATCGATTCGGCAACTGATGCTGCTGCGGCGCGCGATAATTCTGCGACGACGGCGAGCCATAAATCGAGGGAGTGCTCGTTGGCGTTGGGACGTTATTGTAAGAACTCGGTGGCATTCTTTGTTCCTGAGCGTGTCCTTGACTGGAAGCGGCGTTCGGGTTGCTTTGCTCGACCGGCGTCGGCCTGGTAGCCGGCTGCACGTTCCCCGACGACGTAGCCGCCGCTACGCTCGATGACTGATAGATCGAGTTCTGAGTGAACGGAACCGGGGCGCTCTTCGTGATGTCCGGATGGTGGTACCGGGGATAGTATTGAGTTCTCTGTGCTACGACCGGCGCGTTCGACTGCGATTGTCGATCGTTGGCAGTTTGATAAGTCGCCGCCTGATGCGACGTGGCGAGTATTTCCGCAGTGGAGAACGACGTCCTCGAGACGGGGTTCAACTGTTGATAGACAGGACCAGGTGAGTGCGGCTGTTGAGGTGGTTGCATTTGATGCAAATGCGGCGAACTTGGCGCTGTCGCGGTCGTCGGCTGCGAATGATGATGTAGATCGTTGGACGACGTCGACGTCGACGTCGACGACGACGATGACGACGAAGACGACGACGACGACGACGAAGACGACGATGGAGTCGATTGTTTCTGTGAGAAATTTAACGTCGACGAGGACCGCCTGCTCGACGGTTGCATCTCCGTTAAAGTGATGATATTCGACGACGAGGAACTCGGCTCCATGGACGATCCGTCATCACCGGGCCTTGTGTCTGGTACCTCGACCCTCGTTGGTTGAGGAGGATAAGGTTCGACGGACGGGCTCCAAAAGCTGCTGGAGCTGGTTGTGCCGTTGTCCACCGACGACGGTCTGACGTTGTTGAGATATCGGCTGGTTTCCTGGTCGTTGTTGCCGCCGCTGCCTCCGCTGTTACCAATGTTAGCGGTGCTCGCGTTGCCGCTCGGAGTCGATTGCGACGGTATCGGTAATGGCGGTGGTGCTTGCAATACAGATGGTGCCGGTGACGAGGGAGCCACGGACGAGGCAGTGCCATGGTCGTGCGACGACGATACGGTCGAGGCGGAACTCGTTGATGTCGCGAGACTGTGCTCCGCTGACGCGGCCGCACTACCTGTACTCGGTACCGGCAGTCCCTGGAAGTACTGGCGAGCCCCCTCTAATACGTTCGTGAAGCTCACATCCATGTCACGCCGACTGCTGGTCTGAAATCAGAGTGAAATGCCTTTCGTTATTCCTTTGAAAACCATCTCCTGATTGGCGAAGATCTCCTAATTTTAGATTCGGATTTCATCGGAAATCCACGCTTCGAGTTAATTCCAGGTACGCGTAATTTTCATGAAAATTCTAGATTTTCTAAACCCCGAGATCACTTTTCGTTCAAACTCGTCGATTTCAAGGAGAATTTCTCTCATCAATCAGCATTCGTTCGTATCATAAAGAAAAGTGGATTCGATCGTCGGAACTTTATTAAATAAAATTTCGTTTCTATTAAATAAATAGAATAGAACTCCGCAGGAAGGAAAGGTGTTTCGCAATTTATACGAATCTCCTAGGGCATTTGTAGTTAAAGATCATCGCGCGAACCACAACGAGACGCCGCAGATTAACGAAAACTCCGGTTCACACGATGCTGTCGACTGCCAGAGAACCAGGGAACCAGGCCGAAACATTAATCTTCATTGTCTTGTATTTGTCTGTTACGAGTTCTTCCCCTTCTCTCTCCACCTTACTATCTCACTCCCTCGCCTTTCCAACGATTCTATTTTCTCCAACGAGCAGCTCGAAGCGCAAACCGGCCCGATCTCGCGTTATTAATCTCGTCGGCCCGTAAAAGATAAGATCATCGCACGAGAACAGCAACCTGCAGAGGGGAACGAAACGAGATTCTTCAGTGAGACCAATGTCGACGTCGAGTTACGATCCTAAACGGTTCGGATTGATAGAGAAACCTCGCGACGTGGCTCAATTAAACGCAGCTCGGCTGGTACACCTGATAAGCACTCGCAGGCAGATCAACTCGTCGACAACTCTCGCGCAGAATGAAGTTCGAGTATCGTGCAACTTCATTTCTTCGAACGCGCAACGAAATTAACGTAGATCCGGATCGAGGAATCTAGCGTTGTGCTCTATTGATTAATTAAAAATTACGAATAGAACGATCAAGAACGGACAAACGAGTTTTATTTTGCAATATCCAAATAGTCAGTACTATTTTTCTGTCATTGAAGGAAGAATTGTAACTATACTGTATTGCAAAATACACTTAATTAACAAAATAAACGGAAAAGAAATTGAAAATTACGAAACCACAATTCTTAAAAATAATTAAGAGTTACAAAAACGACTAAAATTATAGCGGTATACGAAGACTATAGTTGCCAGAGTATACTTCGGTATAAATTTCATCCGATGGAAAATCTAACTACCACGTACCATCGCGTATCAATTATCATACCATCACCGACTGCACACTAGCTGCATCTTCGTTAATGACTAATTCAAACTCGTTATTGATCTACGTCATTCGCAACTATGCTCCGGAGCGTAGGGATGCAACGACTTCCACGACGGGAGCAGCAGGAAGCTCGCCATTTATCAACGTCCGTATCGCGATTCATATTTCCAGCGGAACCCACGTAACTCGGCATCAACGTCTCCGAATCCTATCGAATTCTATTCTATCCAACAAATCGGTGGGCTGTCTGATCGGACTGCGCCGGAGATCTTATCCCCGAGCGGAACAGTCGCTCCGTCGAGCGGCGATCGTTATCGATTATCGAGAAGCCGGAGGATACGGAGATACGACGAATGCACAGCCACGAGAGAGAGAGAGAGAGAG